>MU688745.1:7343-24836 GCA_026770625.1 Nicotiana glauca | reverse complement strand
CACCCCCCAAAAGAAAACCCAACCAAAAAAAAAAATGGAACTCTAGAGAAACAAAAATAAAACGAAGACTAATTAAGAAGGAAACTACATTTCCTTTTGTTCTTGGCTGATCTAAGAACCAACCGATAGCAGAAGCCGCCAAAATGGTTTCTTCAACATTTTATTATTATGCTGGACTAGTCAATCCAAGAGTGAGCTCTAACCCTACGTCACCACCATCTTCCTCCAATTTCACAGGCAAAACCGGTTCAACCCGGTTCACCAAGGACGGTTCAACAGTTTCAACAGAGAACGAGTCATGACTTGGTGCACGTTTCAACTCATCTTCTTCCTCCATATGATGGTCAAAATCCCACCCTGTAATACTAAACTTCAACGGACCGGGTTCGTTTGTCATGTAGTCTGATGCATTAGTTTCAACTTTAGCTTTGCGCTTGAATCTGTTCCTGGTTTTGACTACTTGGTGAATATCAGTTGAATTATTTTTGGAAATGTGTCGAATATCACAGCCTTTTAATGGAATGATTTGATGAGACTCTTGATCTGTATTGTTATCGTCGTTGATTGGAATTTGTATTATAGTAGAGCCTTTGAGCACTGATTCAACAGCTTCTTGGCAACGGGTCCAGTTTCCTGAACACATTAACCCGACTGAACCGTGGACCGGGTTTATTATCCGGCCACAAGCTTCGTATAATAGAGACCTAAAGATGGCTGCAAAAGGCGCAAGATCAATAATTAGAAAAAAACAATAAAGCATTTTAAGAATGTTCATCAACATGCATATGAGTATACGCTTTTTATTTCATTTAATTTTTTTTATTATACATAATACAACAACAACAACAACAACTCAGTATAATCCCACTTAGTGGGGTCTGGGGAGGATGGTATGTACGCAGACCTTACCCCTATACTGGGGTAGAGAGGCTGTTTCCAAATAGACCCCCGGCATACTTCCCTCCAACAACGTCCCACCTTGCTCTTGGGGAAACTCGAACTCGGAAGCGGGGGTTGCTTGCCTTTTTTTATTATAGGTAGTGGTAGTGAAAAAGAAAATAGGGAAGCGATAATAAGTTGAGGAATCGAAACACTCGCCAACAAAATAAAAGTTCGGATAGCCAACTAACTGAAGAACTAAGATTAGTACTTCATTCCCCGCATGAATATATATATGTTCATTGTTCACAAAGTTTAATCAAGACAAGACTTTCGACACGATACTAAAATTATTCTTAAAGTATATCATGATTGTTGGTGAATCAGAAATTCATGCGAGACAAAACAGTAGAATGTCACACTTGAATCTTGAATCTATAATTTTTTTGATAATAATTCCCTTTTTCTCTACATAGCTCTACCCTTGGTCGTGAACAATTAAAACACGTTATAAGCTAAAATAAAAAATTTAAAGTTAATTTCTTTTTTAAAAAAAAAGACTATTCCGTATATCATACTTTTATTAACAGATTTAAAAGAAGAAGAAAAGATCATATAATATGATACAAAGAAGTAATAATATATACCAGGGCGGAGATGATCGGGGCCGGAATTGATGAGGTTAAAGAGGCCAGCACGGCCATAAAATTTGGCGAGAAAAACAGTAGCGTTGGCTTGAGAATCAGGTGATCTGATCCATTGAAGACATGGTCTTAAACTACAGTTTTCACTGCAACCTTTGCGTAGTACTCTGCATCCATTACAGCTCATTCTCATACTGAAAAAAAAAAACACAGAAAAAAATGGAGAGAAACTGAAGAGAGAAAGTAAAAGAAAGAGGAAAAATGTTATAGTGAAGGCGGAGAGAAGGGGTATTTATCAATGGTGAGAAGTAAGGGGGGTATGAGAGGGGGTAGGGTAGGCTTTAGCTTATGTCAAGTTTGGGTGACCAAGCAAGTGGGGAGAAAGTAATACCTGAAAACCAGAAATTGTTTTCTACTTATTTTATTTTTTAATGCACCCACAGTTCAGGTTGATTTAAAAAATAATTCTCCCATTTTTTGGGCCTCTTTTTTGGTTCGTGTGGTATGCCTTATATGTGAAATAACTTATTTGTCTAATTATATAATCAAAAATATTTTTTCAAAATAATGACTTTACTAGAATACTTTTATGTACAATTTAAAATTCCTTTTATTGAATGTCCCTGAAGGAATTATAGAGTTTAAGTTGTATATATTGAGTGCGTAAAAAATTGAAATTTATACACAAATAGCTGGTCATATTTATTTTTTAATTATTCTAACTGTATGTAAAACCTTAGACTTTAGATAAAGTCCCACATCGACAAAAATACAAAAGAGATATCGGGTATATAAGTTAACAAGCATTAGACCCTAGTGACACGTTTTAAACCCATGAGGGCCTAGGCCCAGAGCAAACAATATCACTAGCGAGCTGGGCTGTTAAGATGATATCAGAACCACTCTTGTGTGAGCCTTGTCAATGGTGGGTCAGATCAGAGTTTAACTGAGTTTAAGCAAATCCCGGTTAGGCGGGACAAACCTAAGTGTTAAGTCTAGGCGAATACTATACGGTGGGGAAAACCTCAGCGAGGACGTTGAGTCCACATCAGCAAAAACACAAGAGGGATGCTGGGTATATAAGTTAACAAGCCTTAGACCCTAGTGACGCGTTTTAAACCCGTGAGGGCCTAGGCCCAGAGCAGACAATATCACTAGCGGGCTGGGTTATTACACTGTATACCTAATTTATATGTTGATTATACATAATTATACACATATAGTACGCAAATTATGCATATATTATACATTCGTCAACTATTTTTAATTTAAATAGTTGATGGGCAGCTATTTGGGTTAATTCTTTTAAAAAGTGTCATAAACCAGCCATTAGTAAGCTATAACATGTGATAAGTAGCATGTTAAATTACACTTAAATTTATTGTATTATCATAACATAGTTGCTTGTATCCTCTTATCTTATACATATAGTTTATTTATAAAATACTACAAAATAACTTGGTTCCACGTCTAAATGAGGCTTGGGCCATTGAGAAAGTTTCAGTTTTCATTTAATAATGGTCCTTTTACTTTTTGGTAAGAACTTTTATTTTATCATATATTTTTAACAATTATTTGACTTTTAACAAATTTAAGAAGAAAATAGAATAAAAACCTGAAGAAAAGGGTTAAGGGGGTAGTGAGGTGTCGGTATGTAGGAAAAAGATTCCATTTCCAAAAAATAATCAGCGCGTGAAAAGCACGTGAAGAAGAAAGGAACACCGTGCGGTTCGCCACATAATGTCACGTAAAACACCACCCCCACCCCTCACGGTGTTGGCCCCACCCCCCTCCTTCTCCCGGTTTTTAGGAACTTTTGTTTCCACAAAACCGGCTTTCTTTTACACTTAAAAAACCGCTTATAAATAACCCGGTTTTGCCCCTAAAAATTGCCTGTGGGCGCCCTAAGTGTTGTTAAGTTGAGTCATATTTTTGTTTTTTATGCCATAAATGGCCAATGCTTATCCTAATTGCCATTTGTTTGGACTTGTCCTTATTTTATTTATTTCTTTGGTTATAAGAGTTAGTAAAATGTCATTCCTTCTTTTTCCTAAAATAAATATACTGCCATTGTTTTGCTAAATCATCAATAAATTCATGCTTAGTTCCATTATACTAGCTTCTTTTGTCGATTTAAATTTGGATAAGAATCTTAAAATTACGTAAAGAGAGCCTTGTAATAAAGATAAAATTATTTTTATGTGATCTATAAATTAGTATTTCGAATTATGGAAGCACCCATTAATACAAATGTTTGTATTGGGTAGGATACTTACACGATCACACCCTGAGATGTGATTCTTTCCCGATCTTTGTGTGAATGGAAATATTTTGTGTATCGAATTGCCCTTTTTAAAATTGGTAACGCTTAATTGTAAAATTCTTTTATGATGAATGGAGAAATAGATTAGTAAAAATTCGTATATCTAATTTCAATTTGTTTGGGACTGACGCGTATTTGTTGTTGATGATGGATAGACTCGAATTGAGAATATATACCTACTCTATCTCATGTGAGTTAACTGGCTGTGAAATTAAATTGATAGATGTAAAATATTTTTATTTATTTAATTATATATAAAATTTTGATATTTTAAATTATGTTTAATTATTTTATTTTTTTGGATAAGAATTTACACCTCTGTCTCGCATCTCTCTTTCTTCCACGTAACTCAAGAAAAAACTCCATTAAGTGCAAAGTTCTTAATTATCAAACTAAATTATAGATTGGAAGAAGTTGGGTTGCTTTCGGTATGGTCGCAAGTGGAAATGGCTTCATTAATTTCTAGATTATCTATGCTAATCTTGATGATCTAAGATACCACATCAAGTCTATTGCCTTTGATAAGGGTCTATCGAAACAACTTTTCTACCGAGGATAAAGTCTGCGTACACACTATACTGCCCAAATTTTACTTTTGAAATTATACTGATTTTTTTATCGTTATTGCTATTGTTGTTGTTGTTATATATATATATATAGAGAAAATTAATGAAAGCATGTTTGATTTTATCATTCTATATAGTACTCGAAGTTATTCTTTTGGTATGCAGGTTGGCGGAGTTAGAGTTTAAGCCTTTAAGGTACAGATTCAGTCGAAACCAATAATCTTAGTTCAAATTTTATATTTATTATAAGAAGCCCACTAATATGAGAAAATTATTAATTTAAAATACTTCAAATCATACCTCTGCGTCTGATACAATTGGAAAAAGTGTCCCCTTCTCTAGTTTGCCGTACTTGTAGTGTGAATGCAGACTCATAAACTAAAGAAACAATCCATTTGCATAATAATGTCAATTCAATCACTCGTGTGATTAATGTACTTAAGAAGATCAAGTGAATAATATGATTACTGTGTGATATTTATATATATACTCTATGGCTATTTAATGCTGGATTCGTGTGGAAAAGAAGTGGAAATAAGACTTTGACTTTTTATTATATAAAAAGGCATTACCATACACATTAGAAAGTGATAGTTGAAGCTGTTACCTACATTCTAACGCATGAATGGAAAAGTTCCATTGTTTCTTCCGAGTAGATTGAAAAACTTAACAAAAATAGAGAAAAGAATTAGAAAGGGGTTAAAGAATATACTTTGTTCTCTTTCTTGGTTGATAATTTTTGATAACTAGCTAATTGAGATTACTATTCCCTCGAAAGAGCATCTAACTACCACGAAATTAATTTCCTTCGTACAAATGTATGATGTATTATTATTGGCACGAGTTATGAGATAAGAGTCTCTAAAACCTCGATTGAACTAAGCTATCAACTCCTTCATTTTATCTATTTTAAGCAGATAGTATATCACAAACAACCTTTATGTCTTCTTGAATGTAGGGTTAAGGTTTGCGTATACATTATTCTTCTCAGACCTCACTTGCGGGATTACACTGAGTTTGTTATTGTTGTTGTTGAACAAGCTATCAACTGTTTGAGAGCAAAGCTCGTGAAAAAACAGATCAATAGTACTGGTCAAGCTTGAAGAGTGCAAACACCCAGGTTCGGGTCCATAAATAGTGACAATTTTCCTATGAAGACTCGCTTTCGCAACGGCTCCGGTGGCTTCCCTTAACCAAGCCACTATCTATGAGTCGCTGGCTCATTTTTCAACAGGCACGCAATCAGAACCTTGGCTCCTCCTACTGCTTGGAAGCTTTCGGTTTCATGTTCTATTTCATTCCCCGCTGAGGGTTCTTTTCACCCTTCCCTCAAGGTACTACTTTGCTATCGGTCATCCAAGAGTATTTAGCCTTGCAAGGCAGTCCTTGCTGATTCACACAGGATTCCACCCATGCTACTGGGGTCAGAGCATAAGTTAGTGATTCTTTCGGCTACTGGACTTTCGCCATCTTGGGTGATCATTCCTGTGACTTTATGGGCTATCTTTCAAGTGTGCGACTAAATTCCAACAACAACAACAAACCTAGTATAATCTCATAAGACGGGTTTGAAAAAGGTATAGCGTGTACGCAAATCTTACCCATACCTTATAAGAATAGAAAGAATATTTCCGATTAGCTCTCGGCTCAAGTCAAGCATAATCACAACAGTAATAGATATAACAAGCTTTTAGTATGTGACCACTAAAACTATACGAATTTCCAATGAAAATTCGTTAGAAGTGTGGACCAAACTCATTTAGGCTCATAAATATTATTTCTCGGTTACTGTATATTACACAACGTCTAGTCAAATGTGCAACTTCTCCTAAACTCATCAACGTAATAGTGAAAGCTATATATCTTCTAATGAGACTATTATTCTAGGAAAAATTTTACATTAGAACAATCGGGCTCCCTACTTTTTAATTTTACGGTTCATATTTCAATTTACAACCAATTAGTCCAAAAATAATAGACTAAGATTTAACATCCAACTCCAATGGGTTCTCAAAAATCAAAATTACTATTTAATTTTAAAAAAAGATTCCTCAAGCTTTAAAGTTAATTTTCGAATCAGTAACTATGATTTAAATATTAGTTACAAACCAAATTCATTTAGGTGGTGAAAATTAGATTTTTAACAAGCTTAAATATATAGGTTTAAATTTCGAATTTGATTTTGTGAGAAATTTAGAGTGGTGTTATTTAGACTTGTTAAAAATAGTATAAGGAGGTTGTATATAAAATTTGAAGTCATTTAATGGAGATTTGGACTGGTTTTGAACAAGAATTGCAACTGAAAATAATGGAAGAAGTTCATCTACAGACACTTGTATAAAGGTGTATAAAAGTGTATAATAGTGTATAAGGTGTGTTTCTACACTCATATACGCTATTATACAAGATTATACATAGTTATACAAAAACTGACTTCGTCTTCTTCCTAGTATCTTTTCTAAAATTTAACACAAATCTTGCTCAAATCTATTCCAAATCACTTCAAATTTAAATTTTGAACTCCTTTTGATATTTTCAATCAATTGGAATAACACCCAATCCAAACAAGTAACAAATTCAAAAATATCCATTTTCGAAAGCAAAGCTTTGAATGGTCTTCATTAGTGGATTTTTACTCTTCAATTTTCTCACATTGCAATCAAGTGACACAAGAGTAGAACCAGAAAATACACGATCCCTTGAATCATATGTAGAAGATGTGAGAAGAAGAGAGAGTGAAAATAATGATTGTGAGAACACAAATTTAACTCCGTAGATGTTAGAACCAATGGTTGTAAGAACACATATTTTGAATTTGCTAGTGCTTTCAAAATATGTACAATGTGGGCTAGGTCGGGTAAAACTTAAAAATATGGACCATTTTTTGTTATGGTGTGAAGTCATGTGTATTTTCTTGTAATTCTTTCATTATTCTATGTTTCCCATTATGGAGTTAGCTCTAAATAGCAAGGTATATTTATTGGACTATATTCTAGGGGGTTTTGGCATGGTATAACAACATACTCATATAATTGACAAAAAATAGCCCTACTTATAGATATTGGCATCAAATAGTATATATATATATATATATATATATATATATATATATGCATATCACAAATTTTTTCTTCTTCTTTGTCTATACTAACATGTGTATTAAAATTTTATTTTCATTCTTTGCATATAAATAATATTATTCTTTGTATATCAATAATATAAAATTATACATATAGTTATTGCTACCTTTAAATCAATATATATCACAATAAAAATATTGTGTTATTTGTATATCACAGTGTATAGCACATTGGATATATGTATAACAAAATAGATATCATAAGTTTATTTTTCTTCTTTGCATACATCAAAAATTAATTTTCTTTGTATATTAAAATATTATTTACTTCCAAAATTATATTTATTATTTTTATATTTTAAAACTTTCTTAAACATGCTGTATCAAAAATTTATTTTTCTTTTTTGATCAATAATTAATAATTATTATTTGTATATCACAGTGCATAACATAATAACAATGTGTATATCAAAAAAATTATTAAAATTTTATTTTTCTTCTTTGTGTAATACATTTCATATTGAAAATTCAAGTTCAAAACGACTCCACATGTGTGTCCCCTATTATAACCCGTGTATATCTCTATGTACATAAGTGATATCTCATGTATATTATGTGTATCTGTCTATATCCATAAAAATTTATGTTATATATACGATATACAATGTGATATACACGCCAGAGTCCACAAAAACTTGTGTTCTATACCGATATACAAAGTGATATATACAGACGTCCTTAAAAACTTGTGTGTGATATACATTGATGCACACGATATACAACGTGCTATACACATGTCCCAGTTGGATTTTTAGGTCTGATTTTTTGTCTGAAACCAGTCTAAATCACTTTTATTCTTGCTCAAATTCCCCATTTAGTTATTTCAACCAATTTCAATCACACACACTCATTCAATCCAACCTAAAAAAAAGGAAGAGAGAAGAAAAATAAAGTTGAAATTTATTTTTTCTCTCTTAATTTTTCTTAATCTTGCTCAAATTTTTATTTAGTCTCGTTTAGATATTTTTAACCAATTTCAATCACCCACTCATTCAATCCAATCAAAAAAAAGAAGAGAGAAGAAAAACACAGTTGAAATGTATTTTTCTCTCTCTTAGTTTTTGCTTCTGATTTTCTTTGATGTGAGATCAACCTTACATTTTCATCCTACTGATTTTTTTTGCATAATTTGCAAGAATTTTTGCTAAACTATGAGAGAAAAAAAGAAGAGATAGAAGAAGAAATACAAGAAGAGAAAGGAGGAGGGAAGCCAAAATAAGCGTGTGGTTCTTTTTTAGAGAGAATATAAAAGAGAATAGGATTTTTTAGGATTTGGCTATATAATGCCAATTGTTTGGGGCTATCTTTGCCGAACATAATATAAGGCTAAAAATTACCAATTCCTATTATGGGTTGTTATAGGATGCCAATTTTTTCGGAATTTTTACCTACCTATACTATAATAGAAACCTATTTACTACTTTTATTTAGGCTCCTTATTAATTACTTTATATACCTATATTTACGAGATTTATACCAAATATTAGAAAAAGAGGAAATTAAATATACCTTAAATAGTGGGTATCAGTTACACAAAATATCCTACATTTCAGATATCCAAAATAAATACTAATCCAAAATCCCTTCATAATAGGAAACCCATCCCAAGGGGGCGTTGGTTGAAGGAAGCGTTCTGGATTTTTCGCTGACTCAGAAAATTCTCCCCTTTTTGCAAGTAAACATTCTTCATCTTTCTCATTCATCTTTCCATATAGTTCTTTTTTTAAAATTTAATTTATTTATTTTCCTTTCTACGATGATCTCTCTTTGTTTATTTACATTAAAGACATAACTGATTCTGATCTTCCTTAAACAAATAACTGCTTTGAAATTTGAAAAAGATGAAGATCAAAGTTGTATTATCAATTAGAATCTATCACAATTGTATCACAATTTGTACCTAAAATAATACATGATACAATATTAATACAAGTATAATAATGTATTGTATCAGTTTAAGTTTAGAGTCAGTTTTAAGTAGTATCATAATTATATTGGAATTGTGTAAAAAAATCTTTCAGGATTGTTTCAAATTTGTATTTGAATTATGAGCAGTTGTGAGGTCGTGACGAATTTCACAGTTTGTATCACAAATATATGATAATTATATATTAATTTATTAGTATTGTATCAGGTTTTATTTTGAATATTAATGTACCATCTACAAGTTATATACAATTATGATACAAGTATGATACAATTATGTTTTGCGTATTGATGTATTTGATACAATTTAAATATAATTATGATACATTTGTCATACAATTTCTGAATATTTTTTCATTTTTAGTGTTGTCCGGCAATGGTGGGAAGAGAGAAGATGGAGATCTGGGTGTATATTAAGGAATTTTTCTGTAAAAAAGGAGAGAGAAGAGGAGAGGGAAAAAAAAGGGGAAATGATATGATTGAATCTCTTAATTGAAGGCACTAATAAAGGGGTGAGAGCATTTTTAGGAGCAATCTACACAATTTGTAAGAAAAATCTAGATATTTATTAAAAACTACAAAATATAGAAAATATTGATAAATAAATTTCTAATATAGTATAACTAGGTAAAAGTCCCAATTTTTTTATATTCTAGCTCTTCGATGGGGATGAAAATTGGGCCTAAAGGTATGGTTCATTTCCAAGTTTAATTCGAGGCGTCACTCTTACGGGTCCAGGAAGAAAGGGAATGTTACAAATTTTACTGGCCCAGTTAGTCAATCATGGGCTAAACCTGAGAACCCGTTCCGTGAAAATTCGGACAAAAAAATAAATTCAATAATCATGTTAATCTTTTGCTTATTTGGACTTAATTGACATTGGAGTTTACATCTAAATTCCAACAAAATGGAAGGGAAGTGCACAGTTAGCCACTAATAACACATGTATTTACTTTTAAGCTACTATTTAAAATATCTTTAGTTTTTAGCCACTGCTTTAATAAACTTTACCTTCCCGGACGAGAACACCGTTCTGCTCATAAAAATTCAGGACCAAGTGTCCTTGACTTTTGAACTTGCAACTCTAAGTTGAGGACTTCAAGACTACATGTCCTTAACTTTTGAACTTGCAACTCGAAGTTCAGAACTTCAGGACTATTTGTCCTTGAACGTGTAAGCCTAAGTTCAAGACCTATTGTCCTTAACTTTTGAGCTTGTTAGTCTAACTTTAGGACCAAGTGTCCTTAACTTTTGAACTTGTAACTGTAAGTTTAGAACCAAGTGTCCTTAACTTTTGAGCTTGTTAGTCTAAGTTCAGGACTTATTATCCTTGAGCTTGTTAGTCTAAGTTCAGGACCTATTGGCCTTAACTTTTGGACTTCTTAGCTTAAGTTCTGGACCTATTATCCTTAACTTTTGAGCTTGTTAGTCTAAGTTCAGAACTTCAGGACCTATTGTCCTTGACTTTTGAACTTGTAACTGTATGTTCAAGACCTATTGTCCTTAACTATTGAGCTTGTTAGTCTACATTCAGGACCAAGTGTCCTTAACTTTTGAACTTGTAATTCTAAGTTCAGGACCAAGTGTCCTTAACTTTTGAACTTGGAACTCGAATTTCAGGACCAAGTGTCTTTAACTTTTGAACTTGTAATTCTAAGTTCAGGACCAAGTGTCCTTAACTTTTGAACTTGGAACTCGAAGTTCAGGACCAAACGTCCTTAACTTTTGAACTTGTAACTGTAAGTTCAGGATCCATAACGTAGCAGAAAACTAAACGTTCTATAGCATAAGCTTTAAGTCCATCAACGAATAATAAACATTTCACAAGAGAAATAATAAGTTTTTTCAAGAGCTAAAAAAATTGTGTATTTCAAGTAAAATATACATAAGTAGCAAAATTTGCAGAGAAGTTTGTATGACCAGTTTGAGTGCATTTTTTTTGCCCAGACATGGAGTACACCTTAGGGACTGTACTTTTATCTGAATTTCTATCATATACTATGCGCTTTATATTTGGGTGGCAAGCTGTAATGGTTTGAGTGTTTGACAGATTTTTGTGAGATCCGTTGCTGGTGAATACTGCATAGTGTAATATGCATTACATTCTGTCTGAAGAAAGGGTGCCTCTGTTTCACAGACATGAAAGACATAGAAGAAAGGGTAACACAGTCTTTTCATATTAATTTAATAGACTAGTAGCTATTATTGCTAAGCATTGAAAATGCTAGATAAAAAGTAAATATCACTTTAAAAAGTGGCTACCCCATGCAATTTTTACCAAAATGGACGGTCGGTCTCATCCCTTGTTTATGTTGTATGTAAGACTCTCAAAGCCTCTTTTCTGAAACTTTTACCTATAGTTAGAAAATATACATGTCATTACAAATTGGCCAAATACATAACTGGACCCTTAAACTTAATATTTTTTGTCACTTGGATACTTAAACATAGAGTTGTTCCTATCAGGCCCTTCAACTAAATCATATATGTTCCAATAAGACACTTTGTAGACCATCTGAGAATTTTTTTATAAAAATTAGCGTTTGATATGTAATTAGCTGCACTTGTGTATTTGATAGCTTTTAAGGCTTCCTTCTTTGCTTATGAAATAGTTGCATTAGTGTATTTGACAACTTTGCTCTTTTGTTGAAGTACTATTTTTGTTAAAAGTTGTTAATGTCAAAATGCAACTTCTGTCAAACCACTTGTGTGTTTTAGTTTGTAAAGTTTTAATCCAGTAGCGTGTAAAGAGAACAAGCAAGCCAAATGAGAATAGTCAAATCCATGTACATTATACTTTCTTTTTTAAAAAAATTAAGAGAAAAAATGATGGGTTCACGGGAAGAAGAAGAGAAATAGAATGTAGGGTAAAAATTAGTTTTAAGTGGAATAATATATTAGAATATAATAATTATAAAATAATAATCACAATATTTTTCTCATGTTCACGCGTCTTTTCTCACGCATTCAATTATGTCATTACAAAGTGTCTAATTGGCACAAATGTGATTTAGTTGAAGGGCCTAATAGGAACAACTCTATGTTTAAGTGTTCAAGTGAAAAAAAATGCCAAGTTTAAGGGCCCAGTTATGTATTCTGCCTTACAAATTCATTGGATATAAATATCAATTGATATTTCAAAATCCAAACAATTTTCTAAACGACGAGTATCATTTACGTACTTAAAGATAAGCATATATTTTATTTAGTGACATTTTATATGATAATGTTTTACTGAACATAAAATTTAAATATGTTAATTGGATATGTATGGTGCAATTATGGTCCTCAAATGTAGTGGTTAACAAATTAGTTTGACAAGAAAAAAAATCACGTCAATCAAGTTTAAAATATGAATATATTTGTATATAGTTAAATGGATTTGGATGGTTAAAAATTATCGAAATTTTTATAAACTAAGGGGTCATTTGTCTTGAAGACAAGTCATGTTGAGATTAGTTATACTGTGATTAGTTATGTTGAGATTAGTTACCCTGATATCATTTCTTATTGATTGTTTGGTATGTTGTATTAATTCTGGAATTGACCTGGGATTACTATTCCATCCAGTATAAGTTATCCCGATGCTATTTTAAATTCTCGAATAACTTATCCCAAATCTAGTAATCAAACAAGGGACGAAGCGGTACTAAATTTTTATCCATTTTTTTTTGCATTGACCCCTAATATTATTAGCAGAAAGGTCTCATCAAACTGTCATGTAAGCTGAGACGAGTGGAATAATTATATATATTAACCCAGATGTATCTCCGGCCCAATATGATAAAGGAAAGCAACGAGACCAATAAGAGAGGCGGCCAAATTCTTTGTATAGTGCCTTCTTAACGTTAGTTTGTAAATATCTTCTTTTATTTGTTTTATTGATTCACTATTGTACATGTATATAGAAGCCAACAATTAGAAATAATAAATAAGTTGGTCAAAATATAATTGTCCGACTCATTTCTTCATCTCCATCTCTCTCTTCTTCTATCTTCCATCTAGGGTTTCTTTCTCTTTTAATCCGCCATAGCTCGTACAACTTCAAGCTAACATGGTATCAGAGCAGAAATCCCGATTTCTCTCGTATTGAGCTTTACTCAGAAGGTCAACTTTGATATTAGGAAGGGTACTACATCTCTTACTTGCAAGTATTGCAAGAAACCTGGACATAGTGTGGATAAATGCTACAGCTCCATACACTACTAGAAATTCGCCAAAAAGCGACCGAAAAAAGCGACCACTGTTGGTCGCTTTTGGGCTAAAAAGCGATCAAAAAGCAACCAAACGGACCTGGTAGCTATATTGATGGTCTCTTTTGTTTAGGGACCAAGGTTGGTCGCTAACTTTGGTCTCTAATCTAAATGGACCAAATATTTCGGATATTGACTATAGAGATCAAAATTGGTCGCTTTATTAATTTAATAATATAAATTTGGCGACCAACGTTGGTCTCTAAATATCAAATACTTTATTTATTTATTTATTATTAATCAGTAAAAAGCGACCAACTTTGGTCTCTAATCCAAATATTATATTTTAAAAATCTGAAAACTAGAGACCAAGGTTGGTCGCTATTTTATTCAATAATTTATTTATTTTATTAACGTAGGGACCAACTTTGGTCCCTAAATTCTTGAATTTATTATATTTTTTAAACTTTAGCGACCAACTTTGGTCGCTATATCACCAGAAATTTTATTTTTTTAATTAAATAGCGACCAATTATGGTCGCTTTTTGTAGAAATCTGGGTATATAGCGACCAACGATGGTCGCTATTCTCCAGAAATTTATTTTTTTAAACGTGAAAAGCGACCAAATGGAGACCAAAGTTGGTCGCTTTTCTGTGTATTATTTGGGCAGAAACTGCCTGTTTTGGCAGCTACACCACCTGCCAGTCATACCAAAACCCTAACAAGCAACAACAACAATAATTCCAATAAGACAACCCAACAACAACAACAACAACAAAAAAACAACATTATAAGCTACATTAAAACCAAGAAAGTGTAAATAGAACTACCAAACTAAGTTAACTCTTATTACAACCCAATGGAAAACAAATTGTATTTGTCTAGTTCAAATTGTCTAAAATTCATTGATTGTTTGGTACATCATTATCATCACCCTCTGATGAAGTTTCATCATCATCACGGTATTGAGAAGGGTCTATTTGTCGATGACGGGAAGAATGATCACGGGGAGGACGGGAGGAACGACCACTTGGAGGACGGGACGAACGAGCACGGGGACGGGCAGCCTCTGGCGATGATGGCCGAGACCGGGGAATCGAAAAAGATCCAGCTAGGAGATTTTTGATCTGCTCTTGCATGGCCTGGCACTGAGCGACCACGCCAATGTACTGAGCATCTCTAAGCTTTTCTCTTTCCTTGGACGCTTCTAGCTCGGATGTGAGCTTTGTCACAGTCTCCCGCATAGCGGAGAGGCTCTCCCCATCAAGTTGCTCGGCTTGCGAGGAAGTCCCTATTCCTTGCATTCCACACCTATAGCGATGGAATGTCTTAGTAGGAAGGCCGTATACCTTCCCCCATTTTGGACCGCCTGCAGCCCGCGTCCATAGTCTTTCAACATCCTCGGCCGAAAGTTGGAATGGCGCGCCCGACTCATTAGGTGGCTGGCTGCGTATGAATTCCTCAGCTTTAACTCTGAAGCGATCCTATAAGAAAAAGTAAATTGAATTAGTATTTCAAAATTTATATAAAAGTAAATGAAAATACTTAATGAAAAGTGAAAACTTACATGTACAGTCGAGGCTCGTCCCTCGACCCACCTTTCTTCATCCGTCTCTTTCTTCTTCTTCACAATATGAGTCTCCTTGAATAGCTCATCTTGGTTCATCGGACGACCCAACTTCTTTTCCTGAAAACTCATAAATTTTAATTAATAAATAGAATAGATATACTTTGAAAATTAAAATAAATTAAGCAATTACGTACCATTCTTCTTTTTATTGTCCCCTGGCTGACCGCACCTCCAGTGTGCAAGGATCCTCCCTTCTCAGATGCGCGAGCTTTCTTTCCCTTTTCGCTCTTCTGTAAGAACTCTGCAGTAAGCCATTGCCTTTGCAAATCATCCCAAAACTCCTGAAGCAACCAGCCAGGCTTCTGGTTCAGCTGTCTAGCTTTGGAGAAAGAATGCGACAACCGCTTGCGAGCTTTGAGATTAAAATTTGCAGCCACGTCCGCGCTATACTGGTATTCCCATACACACTTGCTCTGTATTTCAAAAGTTAAATATTGTATGAAAATATCATAAATATAAATAATTATACTGCTTAAAAAAATATTTATACCTTAAATTCATTGAAATTGCCTCCTTCAGTGAGAATGGGAATTCACGCCAAGACGCATAAGGGGCATCATAAAGCTTTCTGATTGCTTTGGTGATTATCCTCGTAGTAATATTACACGGGAGGAACCTGCAATTTAATAAATAAAACAAATTAATATCTTAGTAAAAATTATACAAAAAAATAAACATAAAAATAACAAATAACTCGTACCCATCACCCTCAGGGACTATGATGATCCTGCCATACTGATCATAATGCACCTCCTCGTCAGCAGCAGTAGCAGCATCAGCATCATCGTCCGAAACATCTGTATCATAGGCATGTGTGAAAGGAGTAGGGGGGCAGAGCTACTATCCCGCAAATGAAGGCCTCCAATAGGTGGAGTCGCTGATGAAGATAGATGTGATCCCTGTGACTGCGACATAGCTGCACTGATCGCAAGTGGTTGTGGTACTGACTGCTGTGACCCGACTGGCTGTGACACTGATGGCTGCGATCCATGTGGCTGTGATCCATGTGGCTGTGACATGGATCGATGCGATCCATGTGATGCTGCTGGGTGGGATCCACGTGGTAGTGAGGCAGGTGGACTATATGTCGGACGCACAATCCAATGGCCCTGTGAAGATACACCCGGGGTCTGCACGAAGGTGTAGGGCTGGTGATGCTGTGGCAGATCAGTATAGCCATGGGGTAGAGGCTGTGGCATAGTGATAGGCAAATCAAAAGAGGGTGGAAAAGACTGAGGAGTAGTATCTTCTACCCTCTTCTTTTGCTTCCTAGACTTATCTCGACCCCGAGAACTACTACCTTCATTGCTACCTCGACCCTTGCCTTTCATCTATATAATATAAAACATATTTAGATTGAAACAAATAAGGAAACTATCTATAAACGAGAGTTATCGAAGAAACTAACTTTTTAAAGCTCATCGACGTATTCTTCCTCGTCAGAGAATTCTTCTTCCTCACTAGTTTGAGCTTCATCAGTTGATTCTTCTTCCTCGTTTTCTATAATTCTTACTTCATTTATATCAACTTCTTCCAATATGTGTTCAGGATGTTCCAAATCATTTTCTAAAAGTTCGTCCACTATTTGGTGAACACTGGAGATATCGTTTTGATATGCAACATCCAACACATTCTCGACTTCGACCCTACCTACAGGCTTAGTTTTGATTACAACCCACCAATCGGCCTTATTCTGCCTCAACGGATAAGGAGCATAATACACTTACCTAACATTATGTGCAATTATGAAAGGATCATAGCGATTATACTCCCTCGTATGATTAACCTCAATTATTTTGTATTGATGGTGTACTCTCGTACCTCTTGTTGGATTTGGGTCAAACCACTTGCATCTAAAGAGAATAATTTTCTTAAATGGCCAACCTGAATATTTTAGTTCTATTATTTCTTTGAGCACACCATAATAATCAATATCTCCAACTTGGTTACCATCACCACCTTGAACCCACACCCACTGTTGTTGCTTTTTTTTATTTTTAGAGCAACCCTCTGTATGAAACTTATAACCTTTCACAACGCACTTGAAATATGTTGTGACCTCAACACCAGGTCCCCAAGATATATCTTTCAAAAATTGATTTACATCATTATTTGGACGATTTACCTACATATTGTTAACAAAATTCATAAGTTAGCATAACTTCCAAACATTGTTTACCTACATATTGTTA
>MU688744.1:0-14128 GCA_026770625.1 Nicotiana glauca | reverse complement strand
ATATATATATATATATATATATATATATATATATATATATATATATATTTGCGCGATGACCCAAAAGGTCATCACTTGTTTTAGAAATAAATTCTGTGTTCTGAGGCCTAAAAACCTCTTTCTGTCTCACCTCGACTTGCGTGTGTGGTCCGGACCTATATCCGAAAAGACTTCTATGTGACAATATGAGAAATAGAAATTTCTAGAGTTAAAATTTGATTATGGTTGACTTTGGTCAATATTTTGAGAAAACGGGCCCGGATTCGTTTTCTGACGATCCAGGGAGGTCCACAATAAAATATGGGACTTGGACGTATGCTCGAAAATGAATTCCGAGGTCCCAAGCCTTAGAAATCAATTTTTGAAAGAAATTATTTTACTGGATTATCTAAGAAATGAAGAAAAGAATTAATGTTTGAAACCATTGGTATCGGGCCCGGTACAAATTTGTTATAGTATTTAAACGATAACCGTAAAATTTTCTGAAAATGGAGTCTATTAGACGTGAGTTGGACTTCCGATTGAAGAGTTATGAACTTTAAGTGTTCTTGATGGAAGTGATGAGTTTTTAGGATTAATTTATGGTTTTACATGTTATTTTGATGATGTGATGGCCCGAGTAGGTCCATATGATATTTTGAGTTAGTATGCACATTTGGTTTGGAGTCCCGAGGGATCAGGTGAGTTTCGGGTAGGTTTCGGGATGTCTTAAGCTTAAAACATAGCTGTTGCAGGTTCAGGCAGTGCAGATCTCTGAACCCGCAAGTGCGGTCCGTATTGAATTTGTGTTGTCCGCGGTGGGGGCTTTGCGCCCGCACTCGATTTTGTGCGGTCCACAAAGGTTCACTGGTCCGACTTTGGAAGCCTATATCTTTTGATATACAAGAAATTTTGAGATGATTCAAAAACGAAAGTTATAACCTTTCGTGTCTAGTTTTCAGGAAAGTAAAGATATAATAATTTGGACATCCGTAGAGAACGTTATTGATAAAATACTAAAACATATCACTGCAGTCAACTTTGTGAGCTCCGCGGCCGCACTCCTTTTTGTGCGGTCCACAAAGGGGGTCTAAGAAGGGTGTATTTAAATGGAATTTTCAGTTAATTTTCATTTTTCAAAACCCCAAAAACATAAGATGCGATTTTTCAACTAACCTTTCTTCTCCAAAATATTAGTAAGTGATTTCTAACTCGTTTTCTTTACTCCTTAACTTATTTTTATAAGATTTCATTCTAGAATCTAGGGTTTTCATGGTGGAATTTGAAATTTTGGGTAAAACCTAAGAATATTGAAATTTGGGGATTTAGATCTCAAATTGAGGTCGGATTCCAAAACCAATCATATATCTGGGCTCGGGGGTGAATGGCTAATCAGGTTTTGGTCAGAATTTCGGGTTCGGACCAAGCGGGCCCGGGTCGATTTTTGACTTTTTGGGAAAAAACTTTAGGAAACTTATTTTCATGCATTAGAATTGATTCAATTAACATTTATTGATGTAATTAAGTAACTTGTGGCTAGATACGAGCGAATTGGTGGTGTAATCAAGAGGTAAAGCGAAAGTTGAGGCTTGAATTGTGTTCGTAGCATCGAGGTAAGTGTTTGGTCAAACCTTAGCTTGAGGGATTAAGAGTTATGTCTTAATTGCTATGTGTTAACTGTGGAGTACGACGTATAGGCATGGTGACGAATATCTATACGTCGGTGTCAAGCATGACCCTGAGTCTTGTATTGTAATTGTTATGACTCTGTTGTGGTTTATTCGTGCTTCATATGAGGATTATTATTATTGCTTCCTTGCCGGGATGTTGGTGTTATATTACTGTTCCTTTGCCGGGATATTAATGTTATATTATTGTTTCCTTGCTGGGAGGTTGTTGTTAGATTGTTGATCCCTTACCGGGACGTTGTTGTTATATCATTGTCCCCTTGCCAGGATGGTGTTGTTATATTATTGTTTCCTTGTTGAGATTCTTTTATGATTGGTGTTGAAATATGAAATGGGAGCTGGCTGCACGCATGCAACGGTAACATATGAAATAGGAGCGGGTTGCAAACTTACACCGGTAATATATGAAATGGGAGCGGGTTGCACGCCTGTAACGATAACATATGAAATGGGAGTGGGTTGTACTCCTGCAACGGTACTACATGAAATGAGATTGGGTTGCACGCGTGCAATGGTAACATATGAAATGGGAGAGGTTTGCACGCCTTCAACGGTACTATATGAGATGGGATCAGGTAGCACGCCTGCAACGGTATTACATGTGTACTTGTTCTTCTTATTTCCTTATCTTTGCTGGTAGTTGATTTATGGCATTTCTTACATTTCTCTAGTGTTGTTATCTGTTACTCCCCGCAGCATGTTTCCCCCACCCAACTTTAATTATAATTATCTGATTCTATTTTCGATGTATATGACTTAACTGCACAAATTTATTTGGTAGTCTAGTCCTAGCCTTGTCACTATTTCACCAAGGTTAGGCTAAGTACTTACCGACACATGGGGTCGGTTGTGCTGATACTACACTTTGCAGTCTTTTGTGCAGATCCAGTGCTGTAGATTATGGACCGCAGTGAGATTGCTGCTTCGCGTTCATCAGGTGACCCGAGATAGTCCTGCAGGCATCCCAAGGCCTTGGCATCTCCTTCCATCTATTATTCCTGTTTCTTTTGTATTCCCAAAGACAGTGTTGTATTATTTCTTTAAGACCTTTAATTGTAGTATTCTTAGACAGTCTGTGAAGTTGTGACACCACTCTTGGGTAGATTTGTTATGGAATAGTATTAGTAGTGTTATTAAAACTTGAAATTAAATCTCCCGCTTATTAAATTTTGTTGATTATTAACTGTTAGTTTTTAATTGTTAACGGATTTGGAATGGAAACAAGGTAAATAATTCAGTTGGTTAGCTTGTCTAGCTTTCACTAGTAGGTACCATCACGACTTCTGAGGGTGGGTAAACCGGGTCATGATAATTTAATTGTGAACCCAATAACTAAGCGAGCTATGAATTCAATTGTAGTTTAGAACCCATAAACTCTAAATCCTGGTCCCGCCTCTAATCGGAGGGCTAAATAGTCAAAACTTAGAGTGCAAGAAACAGTTGTTAAAACAAGCTTTAAAACCCTTTTTCCTTATTCTTGACTTCTATTTATATCTACATGCAGAAATTATAGTTAAGAGCTTTAAAACCTTTTTTTTTTCTTATTCATGACTTCTATTTATTCTTGAACTCACTACTTTCAACATGTAAAATCTACTAATATTACAATAAATAGTAGATTTTAATCCATAATATTACAAATACAATGAGTTCAACTCTAAGAATATAAAAAATTGAACCCCAAAAGTTTAAATCATGAATATGCATTTCTAATAATTTTTTAAATATTTTTTTATTATATTTTATTTTGTTTTATTTTATTTTTGTAGTAATGGATGTTAATAGTCTGGAAAATATTATTGCCATTCCAAGTTCTCACAGACCTGACCCACTATCTTCTTATAATCCCAGCCCTTGATCAAATCAAAGGGGGGGGGGGGTGACTGTCGACGCCCCCTTTTTCCTAGGGCAAAATCAGGTTCACGACATTCGAGAAGACAACTGTTTTCCCACTTTGGGAATTGGATTTTGTTGAGAGTTTGGAGAGTCGCCACCTAATGATTATAGTGCATTAGGACACTTTTTAGAGAAAGTTAACGATGAAAATCAGAGTTTGGGTAAGGGCTTGAAATTATCTCGAGGGGAAGGTGTTAGGCACCCCTCAAGATCCACTAGTTTAGTTTCCGGCCATGCTACAATTGTGACTTTAAATGCAAATGTAAATAAATAAACAAGCAAGAATTTCAAATATGAAAAAATTGTTACAAATAGGAGTGCGAAAAGGATTTTAAGATGCTGAAACTAAAGGATAACACTTTTGTAAATTAAGGAGTGCAATGAGGGAGAGATCAAATAAATAATGCAAATAACTTAAGGAAATAAACAAGAGATGGAAATTCGGAAAACGTTTTGGACAGCTTTTTGAAAAAATCTAAAAATAACAAATAATAAAGAGGGAGAGGGGTCCTAGGTTTATACATTACATGGATCATTCATACAACACTGGTACTCAAATGTACGCGAAGTGTTATCGTGCAATCATCATCTCCATGTCTACCCTTCCCAACCGTTTAGGTATTAAAGCGCGGAATGATATCGTTTACCTACTGCATGCTATTACCCATCCCAAACTATCAGTCCCAGGGTGTTAGGACTTTTAATCCTAAAAGGTAAGAAAGGGATGGAGCCTTTATGGAGTTTTAAAGGATAAAATTCTAGTTGTGACATTCAAAACAAGTAGCAAGTAAAAGGGGAGAACAAACAATCATACAAGGCTCAAATTAACCTCAGAAATCAAACAATAATTTGGTTTAGCATGCCTTAGAAAATACTAATTTAGGTCTTAGATTAAAATTACGCAGCGAGCGGACTAGTTCAACACATATATTTAGACAGAAAGTATGCATTAGGCAACTTGGATACAGTTATCAGATATTAAAGTATTTAAAGAAAAGCACTAATTTTTAGAAGGTAACTAATGCAGAGGTGTTTTTAAAAAAAAGGAAAAAGGGAGACTGCAGAATTAAGACAGCAAATAAATTTCAAAAAGGGGTCGGAGGACTATTTTAATTGCACATGCAGAAAGAGTAATTATTAAAATCCAGAAGAAACAAACTTTAAAGAGTAAATTGCGGAACTGATTTAAACAACAAGTTCAGAGATCGTTTTGAAAAGAAATGCATTTAGGCAGAATATTAGAGAAACTGCGTTAGAACAGATATGCAAATTTGAAGAAAACTCGATTTTTGGGACAAATACACACTGGTTTAAAAGAGTTTTATCAAAGGTTAAAGTTTTGAAAACGTTACTAAGTTAGGCATTTAGGAACCAATTGACCAGTTAATACTGCTTTTAAAGAGTCAACGAGTTTGGTGCAAAAATCCTATAGGCATGATATCTATGTTTTTAGCACTTGTTAATGAACTTGTGAAAAGATGCTTCCTAAATTTGCCTAATGAATATGCATATCCTATAGGCATGATATCTATCAATTTCAGGGAATTTACACTCGTGATGCATAATTACAGAATATGAGGATTAAATCCTATAAACATGCTTTCTATGTAAGTTAAGCGTTAAATCCTATAGGCATGATCTCTATGTGATTAAATCAGTATTAGAACCCCTATAGGCCGGATTTCTAGTTTGATTCAAAAGTAAAGTCATAAGTCATGATTTCTACCCTTTGGATGCAAGAAAGTAAAAACCCCTCCTACACCCTTTTACTATATTCTCCAAGTTTCATACAAAATTATTACAACTCAATAAATCAAACTGGAAATTAAAGATACATCAAAAGCTAATAGCTAGATCCAAGCAACCTAATTCAATCTTGATGTCCAATAATATGTATTTAACCAACTCCGGGATCTATATTTCCAAAGTCTTCTCTTTATCCAAGGTAATTCAAAGTTCCGAGGAATCTCAGGGATTCCAGGCATTGCTTACACTCAGGATATCATTAGAATTAGAATAATGCAGTGTGGAAGAGCCAGCTCTCAGACATCCAAGTTCAGAGGGAGCTCAAGGGTCCCAAAACATGGTTTGCAAGAGAGGGGCAGGCCTTATAGCTAGGAATAGGTGCAAAGTGAAAGGGAATTATGGAGCCATGACATGTGGTGGTCATACCTAGCCATAAGGTAGGCTGGCACACCCCTAACCACTTGTTTAGTTAAACAAGTTAGGAGCAGACCCTTGAAGGTCAGACCCAAGTCTGGATAGTGATTAGGGCACTATCAGACCAAAGCCCAGGGCTCAAATATATAAAAGGGGAAAGGGAAGTGGGAATTGATTGAGTTAAGGGTTCAAAGAACCCAGTTCAAAGTCATAGACATCAATATTATAGTGCTGCTATACCTTGAACCATACTCACATACAAAGGGGAAAGGGAAAGGGTATTCACATAAGAAAAGTAGTAGCAAAGTTGCAGAAACATAGTGAAGGAAAGCCAAACAAAATTAGAATGTAAACACATAGTGGAGTAGCATTATTTAAACCAAGAGAAACATACCAGTTGCAAAGTAAGAATAAGCAGAACAACAGAGCAAGCAAATAGCAGGAACAAACTCAAATTCTCAGCAGAACACTTGAAAGTTCAGAGAGAACTCAAAGGTACTTCAGAAGGTAAAGAGTAGAACTAGAGAGAAGAAGAGAGTAGAAAGCAGAGCTATGTGTATAAGAGTTCAATTCGAGAGTCTGTTCAATTGTGAGGTCTCAAGTGCAGAAAAGAGGTCTGTTCAAGTGCAGAAGGGTAGCCCCCTTTTATAGTGCAGAAAACAAGTAGGAAGAGGTAAGAAATAACTTTGAAAATTAGTCTCAATGATTTTCCTTCAGTCAAGGGATTTGTTTTCAAACGGATATAAGGTAATTAAGGAAAGAAAATAACTAAAAACCCTTTTCCAGAGTAACATAATAGGGGTAAATACACAGAGACATTATTTAAGGAAAGAGCATAGTAGTACACGGTTTGGACAAAAACAAGGAAAGGCAATCAATCAACAGCCAGTAAAATCAGGAGTTGAGGTTTGATATGCATGAATCCAACTAGGAAAGGTGGAGAGGGGTTTAATTTAGAGAAAATCAGTAACATTCAATCAAACCTTATAAAAAGGAATTCGGAATCCATCACAAGTTGGCAAAAGGCCTTTTGAAAGAAAATTTTATCATATATAAAGCATATAGACATGTAAAACAAGAGAGAGACTACTGTAGAAAAAATTCAGAGTCATAACAAAGAGGTCGAGTTCATTTTGTAGACTCGGAATGAGTCTGAGAGAGTCAAGGGTCCTGAATAGAACCCTAGCCCAAACACAAAGTCAAGCCTGCCCAAAAACCCCCAAATACTAGGGTTTCCGACTCGAATCAGATGTATAGACGAGAAGACAACAACTAGAATAGGCTCAGTAGTTTTTTTCAGAGACTTATGAGAAAACAAACAAATAGCATAGCAGGTTCAAGGAAAATGGAATGTATAAACCAATTTGAAGCACAGGGAACACGTTTAAGCAAAGCTTGCCACTCAAACAAGTTCAGAAGAGAAGATGCGACATAAGCTTAGGAAAACAGTAGATGAAACATGCTTAGAACCCAAAGCGAAAGTCCAGTAAAGGTAAACAATGGATTAAAAACTCATTAAAAATACAGTAAAGGGACTCATAAGATAGACATGTAAAAGCATGCTATAGAAACCAGTAGAAGAAAGAAGAGAGCACAAATAGAAGAACATGCATAATACGGAAAATACAAGAACACAGGAGAAAACACGCGAGAAACGAACATAAGAACATGGCATAGACATATTCACACAAAGAAAATAAGAAAAATAAAAGTCAGAAAATGTCTTAAGATTTCTTCAGAAATACTAAATCGGAGACAAATAAATTTTGAAAGGAAAATCGGGGAAAACGTTTTAAAACTCCATTAGAGCACAAATATAACATAGATCTAAGAAGACAACCAGAGAAAAATCTCGAATAGCTTTGGGGTTTCAGATAAACCCTAGAAATAAAAAGGCTTGGAAGAAAGTCTGGTCTTGAGCCGGAGATGGTAGAAATAGGCTCCTAATGCTTGGACACGTCGGAGAAAGGCCGGGAACGCCAAAGAGACTCGAATCGGCCAAGGTCTGGATGAGGACCTTCGAGGTCTAGCCTCGAATCTTCAAATAGCACACGTATAGGAGCAGGAGGGGGTGAGTACAGGTTGTCCATGGCTAGATTAGCCATGGATTCCGGTGGCTTTTAGGTCGGAGAGGGAGGTAGGATTTTAGAGGTCGAGAGGATTCGAGAGAGACGAGGGATTTCAGAGGCAGCTGTTAGAGAAAAATGAGGGGTTAGGGTTGGGTTAGGTGAGTTTAAAAGGAAAGGAGTGATCATGGCCGTTGATCCTTTGGATCAACGGGCAGGATTAAAAGAAATACGGGTGGGTTAAATAGTTGGATCGGGGGATCGGATTAGAATTGGAATTGGGGCCGGTCCAATTGGGTTGATTTCAGGCTAAAATTGAAATGGAATTGGTGTTATAATTGAAATGAAATGAGGCCAAAACTTAAATAACCAGTTTTTTCCTTTTATTTTATAAAAATGATAGAAATGATTTTGATATTAAATTAAAGGTATTAAATCAGTTAATGATATATAAATATTAATTTAAAAATACTGAAACTAATTTTATAATTATAAAATACTATAAAATCTTAAAGAGGCTAGTATTACAATTATATGCAATTTAGTTTTAAAAATACCAAACGAATTTGTAAAAATATGCAAAAATCATGTTACCTATACTTTGATGTAAATATGAGAATAAAAATAAAATGTCCACCAAAATGATAGTGTGGGAATAATTATCGGATTTTATAGTATAAAAATAGGCAATAAATTGGTTTAAAAATCATTAAAAACGCCAAAACCCTTTGGTGTACTTATATATGCTATTTTGAAAGTATTTTGGGTATAAAAATGTATAAGAAAAAATTGGGTATCAATAGTGACAACTGATGCTGTATTTATATTAGAAAATTTATTAAATATGAATAAATATTTAATCGCGAACCAAATAACTAAACGAGTTATGAGTTCAATGACAGATTCAGAACCCGTAAATTTTAAATTCCGATTCTACCTCTAATTGGAGGGCTAACTAGTAAAAACTTACTATGCAAGAAACAGTTATTAAAACAAGCTTTAAAATCTTTTTTCCTTATTCTTGACTTCTATTTATATCAACATGCAGGAATTATAGTTAAGAGCTAGACAGTTTGCTATCAAACATTTGGGGAATTTGTCTTCTCCTTTTTCATGAATTATGGAGTCTTTATCTGTAACAATAACATGATGTCAAAACATAAAGAACAATGTGTGTATAAATTAAACTGTTGTTGAGTTAAAGTGTCCATCACAGAAAATTATTTCTCATCTTTCTCCTTCGTATCATAAGTGGCATACACAAAATTTTGCACAAATACTGAATCGGCTTTAACTTATATGTAAGTTTGAGTTAATTTTGAGCTACATAGGTTTTAAGGCTTTACTTATTTTTGCAGATTAATATTTATTTTTCAAATGCTATCAGTCTATTTAATCTCTTTTAGACAGAGGTGGATGCAATATTGCCGTGCCAGGTTCATATGAACCCAATGTATGGGGTCGAATTTGACCGATCACGTCCCTAAGCCAGCACCACCGATCGCCGAACAAATGTGGGTCCTGTTAGAAGGACGACTTGGGGGTAATAGGAGGGACGACTTCATAATTATGTCGGCCCCTCCATAGTATGTATTTTATTTCCGCCTTTTATTATTTACAGAAGGATCCCCTACTATATATAAAGGGGATTCATTCATTATTGAATACAAAAGCTCTCTTGCTCTCTCGTCTCTCTAAAGCACTCTCTCATCTCTCTAAGATTATCGCCCTCTCTCTCCTATACATATCATTGCTATAAGAATCGATTATAAAGATCATCCTAGGGTTTATTATTCTCGATTACGATTTACCCCTTTATCTATATTGATTGATTTACTTAAAGAGTGTTTACCAAATTTTGAGTCAAACAATTTGGCACCGTCTGTGGGAATTTCGGTAGTCGAAATCATAGTTCACACCTAGAATATCAAAAACAATAATCATTGTCCTTCAGACTCCATAGAAACCAACAAATGGCAGAGAAGAAATCAAGACTGAAGATGATAGCAGATGTTTCAACCAACCTCATAGGCCCCCTCAACGAAGCGGTAGAGAAAATACCGTGAATGTAACGCCAAGTAGTGTACCAGAGGGGGAGATCTCACCCTCTTCACTCGAAGATCTAACGATTTTATATGAAAGAGGGGCCTCTACATCTGCAGCAAAGGAAATGCCCCTAGTAGTCAAAAAGCTACTAGAGGAATGGTTGACGAACACTATAAGTAGCATGATCAAGAAACCATCTCAGGGAAATATCAAAGATCCATCAATGGAAGAAATTGCTACTGCCACCGGTGAGCCCAGTGTTTTACGAACAACTAACGCCCACACCGATACTAACGCAAGTGATGGTGCACTCGCAACCATCCTAAAACAATGGAAGAAATGGAGAACGAAAATAAAGCACTTCGTGATCAAATGAAAGAGCACCAGGAAAGGGTAGACAAGATACCTGGTGCCCCTAAGCTACTACCGAAATGCGATGCGGGAAGGTTCGTCGAGCAACCATATAGTGAGGAAGCTGCTCCTCACCCAATCCGTAAAACCTTCAAGATGTCACCGTACTTGAAAATATATGATGGATCCACGGATCTGGAAGACCATATGATCCATTACGTAACCGCTGTAAAAGGCAATGACCTATCGAAAGAACAGGTGCCATCCGTGTTACTGAAAAGGTTTGGTGAAACTTTGATAGGAGGAGCATTAACGTGGTACTCTCAACTACTAGCCAGATCGATATCGATGTTCGAAGAGATGGCGGACAAGTTCGCCACCGCTCATGCAGGAGAAAAGAAGTCCGAAGCTAGAGTCAATGATATCTTTGCCATCAGGCAAACAACGAGTAAAGGACTCAGGGACTTCCTGGACCGATTCAACAGGGTAAGAATGGGACTGCCAAATGTATCAAAAGGAATGGCGGTCACAGCTTTCCAAAACGAGTTGAACAGAGACGGATCAAAAGCAACCAAGAAGCTGCTCAACCGACTCATGAAGTATCCCCCCACCACATGGAAAGAGATTCATAATGCCTACTGCGCCGAAGTAAGAGCGGATGAAGAAGATGTTAACGGTCTGATGCAATGACTAACATCAGTACAATCGGAGTTAAGGAGGGATCGACGCAACGACGGGCGACGGGAACAACTCCCACGCTTCAATAGAGAAAGGCATCAGCCTTACGTCAGAACTCCCAATCTGCCTCCTCCAATCCAGATGCCATGCAGCAACATGCTGCCCCGCTTCGGAATGAAAGAGGTATGCATCCATTATTATCTGCTCATAACTTTTGTGTCTCCCCTTCAGAAATAGTGTACGCACTAGAGAAGCTGGGCATGAAGGTGCAGTGGCCGCAAAAAAAGAAATCAGATCCTAGTGCAAGAAGGTCGAACGTCCTATGCGAATTCCATCAAGAAAGAGGAGATAAGACCAAAGATTGCATAGGTCTACGACAGGAGGTGGTTAAATGCTGAACCAGGGATACCTGAAGGAACTGCTCAGCAATAAAGGAAAGGCTAATTTTGCCAGAGGACGCGACCAATCCCAAGGACCACCAAAATCACTTACTCCAGCACGCATCATACAGATGATCGTCGATGGTGGTGACCACTCAGCAATCAACCATGTAAAGTTTACCACCACACACAAGTCAAAGCACACGGTCGCTCACGAACTGTATAATGACTCCGAAGATAGTATCACCTTCGATAAGTCTGATGGCGCCAGTTTGTTTTTTCCTCATTATGATGCTTTAGTTATAACTTTACGCATTGCTGGTACTGATGTGAAAATAATCATGGTAGACTATTATCCACCCAAGAGTTCTCATGCAAATGAGGCTCGAAGATAAGATAATACGTATTGCATAACACTAACGGGTTTTAACAATGCAGTAGAGCGAACCTCTGGAGAGATATCACTGCTAGTCTTAGCAGGAGGAGTCACGCTGGAAACCACATTCCACATCATGAATCAAGAAACGGCTTATAGTGTCATCATAGGGCGTCCATGGATACATTCCATGCGAGCCGTTCCCTCAAGTTTCTATCAAGCAATCAAATTTCCCATCCCATGGGGAATATTCAGCATTCGGGGTGAGCCACGTACCACCTAGGAATGCTACCGTATCGCCCAAGACTGTACGCATACCAAACATGGTAAGCTGTTGACATCATACCCTCTTGGGATGCAGTACGGGATGCCTTGTGTGGCGAGTTTTCATTTATATGTATGTCTTTGGTCACATGTTCGAGCTGTGAAATCAGCCACTGATATTTGCATCAGGGTAGACTATTTACATCACACCCCTTAGGATGCAACCCTTCCGGACCTTGCGTGAGCACGGGATACCTTATGCACCGAAATGTCCTTTATATATTTGTCTTTGGTCACATGTTTGAGCTGTGGAATCAACCACTGATATTTTTATTAGGATAGACTATTTATATCACACCCTCTTGGGATGCAGCCCTTCCCCGAACCTTGCGTGAGCACGAGATGCCTTGTGCACCGAGTTATCCTTTATATGTCTGTCTTTGATGGGGGTTGGGGGATAGGTTAGGACTGCTGATGTTTGCAGTACTAAAAAAGTCTTACATTCAGAGATATTACATACTAAATGGTTAATGTTTTTCACAATATACTGCTATGTAACCTCAACAACCAACCTAGAACAATAGGTAAAAGGTCAGTATCTAGGAATTTTAAGGATTCATTTCAGATGGACAATCACAATAAGTCTATGCTGTCTAGTTGAGCAAAATGCACAATCCAATCTCCACAACACAATAGTGTTTGAAGAAACTAAAATTTAATGACAAAGCACAACCCATAAATTGGTAAACATACTTAGCAATGTTAACTTCAGAATTAGAAACTAAACAAAATCTCTATTTTCAAACTAAATATCAACAAATGATAGTGGTATAATGTTCTCAACAAAATTGCTAGCATGTTTTAAGCTAAAATGATTAGGGAACACCAAAGTAGTTGGAGCACTAATAAAGCTTGTTGTTGCTAAAACGACCTTTGGAATATTGCTCCCTTCTACTTCGACCAAGCTAGCAACCTTCTCCAAATTGGAATTATCAGAGTTATATTTCATTAAATCCTCGTTAACCTCGTCATCATCCGATATCAAACAGCCTTTTTCATATCTGTCTCGCAAGGGCCAATATCTATACAACTTTTCCCATATGGTAGTTTGCTTTTTGAAAACTTTTGAAATTCGCCACCATGGATTGAAATCTTCTGGACTTGAAAGAATCCCAAACTTCTCCTCTCTGAAGTCGAAGTAGTCGTTAGGACCAGAGTAACACATACGCATTCCCTTCCAATAAAGTAGCCCATTGAGGAAAACACAATCCCTGGAAAAATCGGGTGAAGACTGAAAAGGGCTTAATTTTATTTCTCTTCCGAAGTTGGTTCCTAGAGTAAGAATCTTGATCTTTTTTTCGAATTCATCATAAACATAAAACAATTTGTATTTTTCTGTGATCGGATCAAATCCCAGAAACAACATAGGAACCTTCGGGTATTCAAACACTTTTACTAGAGAGGATGGCAAAGCTTTAATCTCCCCTGTGGTAATGTTGTATAAGTAAATTTGAGACTTTTGTCTATGAAGATCATAAAGACAAACAAGGCCATTGCATTGATTTGAGCAGATATCATACACTACTCTAGTCTCAGAATAATGATGAGGCGCGAGTTGTAAAGGAAATCTTTCTTTTAGTTGTGCACCTGGGGAATTATAAGAGCGCTGCCTAGATGAGAGAGAAGGAGAAATATCCAGTTGAAACAATAGGCGGGTGGCTGAGGGACGGGCATGAGAATGAACAATGTGAGACTTGACAAAGTTGGGATCATGTCGTATTAAAGTATTCCAAGGTTTAGCAACACACTTGAATCGCATGAGGGACTTAGCAGGGAGCCATATTAGTATCTCGAATATTATGTCATCTGCAAATTGAACTCTGAAACCATGCTTTTCTTCATCCTTTGTCATCTCGCCTTCGTCAGACCCCTCGTGTGAGATTGCACTGGATTTGTTGTTTGATATTTCGACTTCTTTTGTGGTTGTAATTTCAAGCTCACTCAAGTTTTTAGTGATTCCATCTATATTCCCGTTGCTACAAAGCAAAAAAAGAAAACAAGAGGATATTAGCCTAATAAATTAATTGGTCGTTTAATTTATACAAATTAAGCAGGGATTGTAATACAAATTAAGTGAGATTATACTGGGTTGTTGTTGTTATTGTAAGTAGGGATTGTGATAAAGGGATTTGTAATGCAAGATTAGGATATTTCCTATCTGATTTTTGGTTCACTGCATTGAAA
>MU688741.1:3451-15940 GCA_026770625.1 Nicotiana glauca | reverse complement strand
CCACTGCCACCACCACTATCACCCCACCACCACCACCACAACTACCACTATCACGCAACCATCATCCTTAATCATAGCCTCCATAATCGACCATCACCACCTATTATCCCCACCACTCCGACCTCCATCATTCTCACCAACAATCAACACTCATCCGCATCAACTACCAGAACTGACCATCCCATCACCATCAACAACCACAGCGGCACTGCCCATCATTTTAATCTATCATCGCCGGTATTATTAACTATCACTACTCACCACCACTATCCTCAATCCTAATCGCCACCACTACCAATCACAACTAGCTACTTGTCATGACCCGAATTTTTTACCATCGGGAATCATGATGGCGCCTATTAATGGGAGCTAGGCAAGCCAATTCTTATCTTTTCTTTCCATTTTTAACAATTCTTATTTAAAACAATTAGAAATGATAATAAAATTATAACGGAATAATTAAATTTAGCATAATATTAGATACGATACAGAAAATTCAAACATAAAACTTCTATCCAAGACTGGTGTCACAATACTCACGAACTTCTAAGAATACTAAACACAATCATTTGAAAGAAATATAAAACTGTTTGTCTCGAATACATGAGATAACAGACTGAAAATAAAGATAGAGGAGACGCGGGGTCCTGCGGACGCCAGCAAGGCTACCTCAGTGTCTCGATGATTGGAATGCTAATACTCGCACTACTGCTACTGCTGCTGTCCGAAACCTGTATCTGCGCAAAAAGAGCGCAAAGTGTAGAATCAGCACAACCGACCCCATGTGCTGGTAAGTGTCTGTCCTATCCCGGCGAAATAGTGAAAAGGCTAGAACCAGATACTCACATAAACCTGTACAGTTCAAAATATATATATAAAAAAATGACAGAAAGCAACATTTAATATTTAGGAAGGGATACATGCTCTGGGGTAGCAACAAAATATAATGGCAGAAATAGAATAAAGGAATTTAATTCACTTTCTAGTTCAACTCATCTTGTTGCAGGCGTGCAACCCGATCCCATTTCATTTATTATCTTGTGGTAGACGTACCACCCGCTCCCATTTCAATATATCTTATGGTAGGCGTACCACCCACTCCCATTTCAATAAATATCTTGTGGTAGGCGTACCACTCGCTCTCATTTCATTGTCAACACAGTGCATAATATGTCACCGGCAACTAAGGCCAATAACAATAATCAATACAAATTGTGGTAGGCATACCACTCGCTCCCATTTTAACATAATTTGTGGTAGGCGTACTACTCGCTCCCATTTCAATACATATCTTGTGGTAAGTGTACCACCCGCTCCCATTTCACTTTCAACATAGTTCACTATATATATTATTTGCAAGAGAAAACAATAACTCGGTGCCAAGGCTCAACAAATAATTCTTTCATAGACTCAAATAAGAATGTGAAATTATCAATTTAAGACCCACGGTCATGCTCGACCCCCAACGTATAGATACTCGTCACCATGCCTATACGTCGGACTCCACACATAACAAATAGCAAATATACTCAACTCATATTTCCTCAAGCTAGGATAGATCAAACACTAACCTCGAAGGTTTACGGCCAACTCAATCCTTAAGCAATGTTTTTCCTTTCAAATTCGGCTCCAATTCAATCGTATCTATACACAATTGATTTGATATCATCAATAATACTTAACAAACTAATCCAAATGGCTAAATATATTTTCTACAACATTCTGCCCAAAAATGTAAAAAAAATCGAATAGGAAAGATGGCAAAAAGGAAGGCTTTACTAAAGCACAACATTTTTTTTATACACAAACATAGTGGACTAATTTAATCTTAACTACTAGTTTCTAATATGCATGTTCTGTAATTGTCAATGCCAAAAGAAATTACGTTTTTCTAGTAATTTAAAAGATGAGAATGTATTTCCACTCTATGATCTTTTGTGCACCTTGCACTGTTATACAGATGTGATAGATTTGGATGTTTCCTTCTATCACTCCAATCAACTTCATGCTAGCACTGTTATGGAGAAGACTTTAATTTCTTTTTTTCTAAAATAGATGAATTCTTCTCAATTTAATTACACATCAAAACCTACTTCAAAGTAAATCCAAGCTTCTGAAGCTAACAAAAATTCTAGAACAACAGAGTAGCGTCAAATGTATGAAACTCAAGCATTTTTCCAAAGTGAAAAAAAAACGGTATGAATTACAGTGCTAAAATCCACTTATTTGATAATGTCTATTACTACTACTACTAATAATAATATTACTAAATGACTTGGAGAAAATAATTTGACTTTCTGATTTATGAAAACTTTATTCAGAACATGTACTTATAGCCATACTAAATAATGTGATAACAAGCACTGACCCGAAGAAAAGAGCTCTTTAATTTGGATCCAAAAAAAGTCATTGCAAGCTCAAACTCAGTAATATGGTGGCACACGAGATCTTATATGAGAAAGAGGGTCTGAAGGTTCTGTGTTTTTCTTTTTTTCTTTTTTTTTTTTTCTGTTGCGAATTTGAGGCAATTGTCTCCACTTCCTTTCTGAATCCCTCGAGCAGTAGCTCCTTTTTGGTATTTAAATATGAAATGTTTGGCAATGAAAGTGACAAATGACATGGAAAGCATATGGTGAATATTATTATTATAATGAGAAAAGGGTTGGATAAGTTCTTGGTATCTTCTCAATATTCAATCAATCGGCCAGATTTTAAGGAACAAATTTTACACTTTAGATATTTTATTTTGATAATAATAGAAGAAAATTGAGAATTTCGAGAGTCAGCTAATAAGAAAGCTGCTACATATGGTTCGTCCAAATTTTTCCAATTGAAGGCCGAAACACGTCAAACGATCGTTTTCAACCAAACTTTACAGGAAGCACTTAAACAAAATATATGAGCTGTACCAGGCGTCGGAACCAAAATACGAGCCCAATACCATCACATTTCAATCAAATTTTATTTTTATTTTCCTAAAATATTTTCAGAAAATAATTTCACGGAAATATTCATTTCTCGAGCCTCGGAACTCGGAATTCTATTCCGGGCATACACCCATATTTTTCTACGGACCTTCCGAGACCGTCAAATTACGGGTCCGGGTTCGTTTATCAAAAATGCTGACCAAAGTCAACTTTAACAATATTAATATCGAAATTTTTCAAATTTTTCACATAATTCATATATTTTAACATAAAAACTTTTCGGCTACGCGCCCGGACTGCGCACAAATCGAGGCAACTAAAAGTGAGGTTTTCAAGGCCTCGGAAGCTCGAAATGACTAAGAAAACAAGTGATGACCCTTTGGGTCGTCACATTATCCACCTTCAAAACAATTGTTTGTCCTCGAACGGACAAAAGAAAGAATTACCAGAGTCAGGGAATAGATGAGGATAACGGCTCCGCATATCAGACTCGGACTCCCAGGTCGATGCCTCAAGAGGCTGACCTTTCCACTGAACACGTACTGAGGGAAAACTCTTCGACCTCAACTGTCGAACCTGTTGGTCTAATATAGCCATCGGCTCCTCCTCATATGACAGATCCTTGTCCACTTGGACAGTGCTGAAATCTAACACGTGCGATGGATCGCCGTGATATTTCCAGAGAATGGATACATGAAACACTGGATGCACAACTAACAAATTAGGTGGTAAAGCAAGTTTATAAGCCACATTTCCCATACGATCAAGAATCTCAAATGGGCCAATAAACCTAGGGCTAAGTTTGCCCTTCTTTCCAAATCTCATCACGCCCTTCATAGGCGACACTCGGAGCAATACCCGCTTACCAACCATGAAAGCTATATCTCTAACCTTGCGGTCTGCATAACTTTTCTGTCTGGACTGAGCTGTACGGATCCTATCCTGAATAATCTTGACCTTATCCAAGGCCTTCTGAACTAAATCTGTACCCAACAACCGAGCTTCTCCCGGCTCAAACCATCCAACCGGAGACCGACACCGTCTACCATACAAAGCTTCATAAGGATCCATCTGAATGCTCGATTGATAGCTGTTATTATAGGCAAACTCTGCCAAAGGCAGGAACTGATCCCACGAGCCTCCGAAATCAATAACACAGGCTCGGAGCATATCTTCTAAAATCTGAATAGTCCTTTCGGACTGACCGTCCGTCTGGGGATGAAATGCTATACTCAGCTGAACTTGGGTGCCCAACTCTTTTTGAAACACCTTCTAGAAATACGAGGTAAACTGCGGACCTTGATCTGAAATGATAGATATAGGCACCCCATGAAGGCGAACAATCTCCTTGATATAAATCCCCGCTAACCTCTCGGACGAATATGTGGTGGCAACAGGAACAAAATGTGCTGACTTGGTTAGCCTATCAACAATAACCCAAACCGCATCAAACTTCTTCCGAGTCATCGGAAGGCCAGTAACGAAGTCTATAGTGATCAGCTCCCACTTCCACTCGGCAAGCTCAATTCTCTGAAATAAACAACCAGGCCTCTGATGCTCATATTTAACCTGTTGACAGTTCAAACACCGTGCTACATATGCCACAATATCCTTTTTCATTCTACGCCACCAATAATGTTGTCGCAAATCCTGATACATCTTTGCTACACCTGGATGAATAGAATACCGGGAACTGTGAGCTTCCTCTAGAATCAATTCTCGAAGCCCATCAACATTTGGCACACAAATTCGCCCTTGCAGTCTCAAAACTCCATCAATATCTAAGGTGACCTTCCTGGCACCTCCTCGCTGAACCGTGTCTTTAAGGACACATAAATGAGGATCATCAAACTGCCGATTACGGATACGCTCCAATAGTGAAGAGCGAGCGACCGTGCAAGCTAATACTCGACTAGGCTCAGAAATATCCAACCTCAAAAATCAGTTGGCTAAGGCCTGAACATCCATAGCAAGCGGCCTTTGACTGACCAGAATATAAGCAAGACTGCCCATACTGGTTGACTTCCTGCTCATAGCATCAGCCACTATATTTGCTTTCCCCGGGTGATATAAAATGGTCATATCATAATCTTTCAACAATTCCAACCACCTTCTCTGCCTCAAATTCAGCTTTTTCTGTTTAAACAAGTACTGAAGGCTCTTGTGATCAGTGAATACTTCACATGCCATGCCGTACAGATAATGCCTCCAAATCTTCAATGCGTGAACAATCGCCGCCAACTCCAGGTCATGTACTGGATAGTTCTTTCCATGAATCTTCAACTGCCTCGAAGCATAGGCAATGACCTTGCCATCCTGCATCAACACTGCACCAAGCCCAATACGGGAAGCATCACAATAGACAGTATAAGGTCCCGAACCTGTGGGCAAAACCAACACCAGTGCTGTGGTCAAGGCTATCTTGAGCTTCTAAAAGCTCGCCTCACACTCATCTGACCATTCGAACTGGACACCTTTCTGGGTCAATCTGGTAATCGGGGTTGCAATAGATGAAAACCCCTCCACAAACCGCCGATAATAACCTGCTAATCCCAAGAAACTCCGGATCTCTGTGGCTGATGTTGGTCTAGGCCAGTTCTTGACTGCCTCAATCTTCCTTGGATCAACCTGAATACCTTCTGCCGTCACAACATGACTCAGGAATGCGACTGAACTTAGCTAGAACTCACACTTTGAAAATTTGGCATATAGTTGACTATTTTTCAGAGTCTGAAGAGCCACTCTGAGATGCTGCACATGCTCCTCCTGACTGCAGGAGTATATCAATATGTCATCAATGAAGACTATTACAAACAAGTCTAAATAAGGCCTGAACACTCAATTCATCAACTCCATAATAGCTGCTGGGGAATTTGTCAACCCAAAAGACATGACAAGGAATTCATAATGTCCATACTGAGTGCGGAATGCCGTCTTAGGAACATCAGATGCCCTAATCTTCAACTGATGGTAGCCATATCTCAAGTCTATTTTTGAAAACACTTTGGCACCCTGAAGTTGGTCAAATAAGTCATCAATCCACGGTAGTGGATACTTATTTTTGATTGTAACCTTGTTTAATTGCCGGTAATCAATGCACATTATCATCGAACCGTCTTTCTTCTTGACAAATAATACCGGCGCGCCCCACGGCGAAACACTGGGTCTAATGAAACCCTTTTCAAGTAGATCCTGCAACTGTTCCTTCAATTTCTTTAACTCCGGCGGGGCCATGCGATATGGAGGATTAGAAATGGGCTGAGTGCCCGGAGCCAAATCAATGCAAAAATCAATATCCCTGTCGGGTGGCATACCCGGCAGGTCTAAAGGGAAAACTTCAGGAAATTCGCGAACCACGGGCACAGAATCAATAGAGGGAACCTCGGCACTGGCATCGCGAACATAGGCTAGATAAGCCAAACACCCCTTCTCAACCATGCACCGAGCCTTAACATACAAAATAACACTGCGGCTAGTATGGCCAGAAATTCCTTTCCACTCTATACGAGGCAAATTTGGCAGAGCTAAGGTCACAGTCTTGGCATGGCAATCCAAGATAGCATGATATGGAGATAGCCAGTCCATTCCTAGAATAATATCGAAGTCGACCATATCTAGAAACAATAAATCAACACGGGTCTCAAGACCCCCAATTACTACAATACAAGACCGATGAACTCAATCGACCATAATAGAATCACCCACTGGTGTAGACACATAAACAGGAACACCCAGTGGATCACTAGGCTGAACCAGGTACAGTGCAAAATAAGAAGACACGTACGAATATGTAGACCCAGGGTCAAATAGCACTGAAGCCTCTCTATCACAAACCAGAATAGTACCTGTAATAATCGCATCTGAGGACTCCGCCTCTGGTCTGGCTGGAAGTGCATAACATCGGGGCGGGGCCCCACTACCCTGAGCAATATCTTTGGGACGATCAGCTACTGGTTGGCCTCTACCTTTATTGTTCTGAGCTCCACCTCTATGACCTCTACCTCCACCTCTATTACCTCTGCCACCACCTCTAGCTGGCTGGGCAGGCTGTGGAACTTCCGGTGCCGGAATCATAGCACGAGAATTCTGGTGCTGGGAGCTAATCGAAGCTCGAGGGCAATACCTGGAAATGTGTCTCGTGTCTCCACAGGTGAAACATGCCCTGGCTGCTGGGGGTGATGGCCTTGGACACTCTGAAGTGGTGGTGCACTGATAGGTGCGGATGGTGCACTGTAAAACTGCTAATCCGAGTAATGCGGGTGAGAACCACGACCACCTGAAGGACCGTGAGAAGCCTGAAGAGCTGACTAAAAAGGCCTAGGAGGTTGGCCTCTACCATAAGAATCTCTACCTCCAGACGAAGTACCACTGAATCTGCCTGAGTTGCGGGGCCTCTTATCCGACCCATGACCTCCTCCCTGAGACAGGGCCATCTCGATCCGGTGGGCTGCATTGGCCGCCTCCTAAAAACTGATTTCATTCCCGGCTCCCATAGCCATCTGAAGATGAATCGACTGAATCAAGCCATCAATAAACCTTCTCACCCTTTCTCTATCGGTGGGAAGTATGACGATGGCATGCCGAGCTAGATCAACGAACCGGGTCTCATACTGTGTGACTGACATAGGGCCCTGCTGGAGACGTTCAAACTGCCTGCGGAGAGAATCTCACTGAGTAGCTGGGAGAAACTTCTCCAAAAATAATTCTGAAAACTGATCTCATGTCAATGATGGCGACCCTGCTGTCCTGGCTAAACAAAAATCTATCCACCAATTCTTGGCGGATCCTGCTAAGCGAAAAGTGGCAAAGTCGACCCCATTGGTCTCCACAATACCCATAGTTCGAAGAACCTTACGACAACTGAATAAGAAATCCTGAGCATCCTTTGAAGGAGTTCCACTGTATGTGGTAGTGAAGAGCTTGGTGAATCTGTCCAATCTCCGTAAAGCATCAGCGGACATAGCTGCACCCTCACCAATCTGAGCCACTATACCTGGCTGAACTGCCACAACTGGCTGAACTGATGGAACCTGAACCTGGGGAGCTACTGGCTCCGGAGTGCGTGTAGCAGGAGTCGGGGTCCCTCCTCCAGCCTGAGATGTGGCTGGTGCTGCTGGAAGCAAACCCACTCTAGAGATTCCCTCTATAAAGCCTACCAATCGGACCAAAGCGTCCTGAAGAACTGGAGTGGCAATGAACCCCTCTGGGACCTGAGCTGGGCCCACTAGAGCTGTTGGAGCTGGAACCTCCTCCTCAACCTGAATCTGAGGCTGGTGCTGCTGCTCAGGGCTGAGCTCTGCCCCTACCTCGGCCTCTAGGATGGCCTCGACCTCGGCCTCTGCCCCTAGCGGGAGCTACTACTGGGGCCTCGGGCTGTGGATCAATAGATGAAGAAGCGCGTGTTCTTGCCATCTGTGGAAGAACAGAGCAGAAATTTAATTAGCATTCAAAGAACAAGTTCGCACAACAGGAAAGAATAAAGATGAAATTTTTCCTAACTCTGTAGCCTCTGGGGAATAAATACAGACATCTCCGTACCGATCCTCAGAGTGTACCGAGTTTGTCTGTGAGTTGTGAGACCTAAGTAACCTAGTGCTCTGATACCAACTTGTCACGACCCGAATTTCCCACCATCGGGAGTCGTGATGGCGCCTACTAATGGGAGCTAGGCAAGCCAATTCTTACCTTTTCTTTCCATTTTTAACAATTCTTAGTTAAAACAATTAGAAATGATAATAAAATTACAACGGAATAATTAAATTTAGCGAAAGACTTAAGTACATAATACTAGATACGATACAGAAAATCCAAACATAAAACTTCTACCCAAAACTGGTGTCACAATACTCACGAACTTCTAAGAATGCTAAATACAACCGTTTGAAAGAAATATAAAACCGTTTGTCTCGAATACATGAGATAACAGACTAAAAATAAAGATAGAGGAGACGCCGGGTCCTGCGGACGCCTGCAAGGCTACCTCGGTGTCTCGATGATTGGAATGCTAACACTCGCACTACTGCTGCTGCTGCTGTCCGAAACCTGTAGCTGCGCAAAAAGAGCGCAGAGTCTAGAATCAGCACAACCGACCCCATGTGCTGGTAAGTGTCTGGCCTATCCCGGCGAAGTAGTGACAAGGCTAGAACCAGACACTCACATAAACCTGTACAATTCAAAATATATATACAACAAAAATGACAGAAAGTAACATTTAACATTTAGGAAGGGAGACATGCTCTAGGGTAGCAACAAAATATAATGGCAGAAATAGAATAAAGGAATTTAATTCACTTTCAAGTTCAACTCATCTTGTTGCAGGCGTGCAACCCGATCCCATTTCATTTATTATCTTGTGGTAGACGTACCACCCGCTCCCATTTCAATATATCTTATGGTAGGCGTACCACCCACTCCCATTTCAATAAATATCTTGTGGTAGGCGTACCACTCGCTCTCATTTCATTGTCAACACAGTGCATAATATGTCACCGGCAACGGAGGCCAATAACAATAATCAATACAAATAGTGGTAGGCGTATCACTCGCTCCCATTTCAACATAATTTGTGGTAGGCGTACCACTCGCTCCCATTTCAATACATATCTTGTGATAGGCATACCACCCGCTCCCATTTCACTTTCAACATAGTTCACTATATATATTATTTGCAAGAGAAAACAATAACTCGGTGCCAAGGCTCAACAAATAATTCTTTCAGAGACTCAAATAAGAATGTGAAATTATCAATTTAAGACCCACGGTCATGCTCGACCCCCAACGTATAGATACTCGTCACCATGCCTATACGTCGGACTCCACACATAACAAATAGCAAATATACTCAACTCCTATTTCCTCAAGCTAGGATAGATCAAACACTTACCTCGAAGGTTTACGGCCAACTCATTCCTTAAGCAATGTTTTTCCTTTCAAATTAGGCTCCAATTCAATTGTATCTATACACAATTGATTTGATATCATCAATAATACTTAACAAACTAATCCAAATGGCTAAAATTTTCTACAACATTCTGCCCAAAAATGTAAAAACAAATCGAATAGGAAAGATGGCAAAAAGGAAGGCTTTACTAAAGCACAATATTTTTTTTATACACAAACATAGTGGACAAATTTAATCTTAACTACTAGTTTCTAATATGCATGTTTTGTAATTGTCAATGCCAAAAGAAATCACGTTTTTCTAGTAATTTAAAAGATGAGAATGTATTTCCACTCTATGATCTTATGTGCACCTTGCACTGTTATACAGATGTGATAGATTTGGATGTTTCCTTCTATCACTCCAATCAACTTCATGCTAGCACTGTTATGGAGAAGACTTTAATTTCTTTTTTTCTAAAATAGATATGAATTCCTCTCAATTTAATTACACATCCAAACCTACTTCAAAGTAAATCCAAGCTTCTGAAACTAACAAAAATTCTAGAACAACAGAGTAGCGTCAAATGTATAAAGCTCAAGCATTTCTCCAAAGTGAAAAAAAGGGTATGAATTACAGTGCTAAAATCCACTTATTTGATAATGTTTATTACTACTACTAATAATAATATTACTAAATGACTTAGAGAAAATAATTTGACTTACTGAGTTATGAAAACTTTATTCAGAACATGTATTTATACCTATACTAAATAATGTGATAACAGGCACTGACCCGAAGAAAAGAGCTCTTCAATTTGGATCTAAAAAAAGTCACTGCAAGCTCAAACTCAGTAATATGGTAGCACACGAGATCTTATTTGAGGAAGAGGGTCTGAAGGTTCTGTGTTTTTCTTTTTCTTTTTTTTCTGTTGAGAATTTGAGACAATTGTCTACACTTCCTTTCTGAATCCCTCGAGCAGTAGCTCCTTTTTGGTATTTAAATATGAAATGTTTTGTAATGAAAGTGACAAATGACATGGAAAGCATATGATGAATATTATTATTATAGTGAGAAAAGGGTTGGATAAGTTCTTGGTATCTTCTCAATATTCAATCAATCAACCGGATTTTAAGGAACAAACTTTACACTTTAAATATTTTATTTTGATAATAATAGAAGAGAATTGAGAATTTCGAGAGTCAGCTGATAAGAAAGCTGCTACATATGGTTCGTCCAAATTTTTCCAATTGAAGGTCGAAACACGTCAAATGATCGTTTTCAACCAAACTTCACAGGAAGCACTTAAACAACATATATGAGTTGTACCGGGCGTCGGAACCAAAATACGAGCCCAATACCATCACATTTCAATCAAATTTCATTTTCATTTTCCTGAAATATTTTCAGAAGACAATTTCACGGAAAAATTCATTTCTCGGGCCTGGGACCTCGGAATTCTATTCCGGGCATACACCCATATTTTTCTACGGACCTTCCGCGACCGTCAAATCACGGGTCCGGGTTCATTTATCAAAAATGATGACCAAAGTCAACTTTAACAATATTAATATCGAAATTGTCACGACCCAAACCCGGTCGTGATGGCGCCCAGCACACTACTAGGCAAGCCCGACCATTTATAATAATTACCCCAATTATTTAAACAAGCAAAGATAAAGCTATTTAAGTCGGAGTCTGAAATAATGGTAAAAATATTGAAAATCTGGAAAAATACCGAAACAGCCCAACTAGGACCCGGTGTCACGAATATGAGCCTCTATAAAATAGAATAATATCCTACTACATAAACTGTCTAAAATGTCTGATAGTGCGGAATATAAAAGACAAGGATAAGAGGAAAAGTCAACGGCTGCGAACGCCATGCAGCTACCTCAACTCTCCCGAATAAGCAAGCCTGCTAATCATTGAATGTCTACTCAGCCTGTGAAGAAGGACCTAGATCTGCACACATGGTGCAGGAAGTAAAGTAAGTACTTCCAACTCAATGGTAATAAAAGTAAATAACACTAAAAGTATAAAATCCCAAAAAGGGCACAAATAGTGCTATCCTAAGAAGTAAACCAATAACAGTAGAATTCATGAAAACATAGCAAAACATTCTCTTGAAAGGAATCAAATAAACAAGATTACACAAGTAAGGTCAGCCATTGTTACCTGACCGGTCAGCCATTATTACCTGACCAAAATGTGTTTCAATGTCATTTTTACCACTAGTCAGTCATTGTTACCTGACTGGTCAGTCATTGTTACCTGACCAAAACACATATTACAGTGTCATTGTTACTACTGTTCATTTCAAAGGGGTACCCCGCGCTCACTGTGGGTGTGCAGACTCCGGAGGGGCTCCTTCAGCCCAAGCGCTATCAATAAGGCCTGAAAGCCTGAATAATATCAACATGAGGCCTGAAAGCATGCTCACAATACACTCGAGGCCTGAAAGCCTCCTCACATAACACTCGAGACCTGAAAGCCTCCTCACATCACTCCTCATGCCCTCACATATGTCCCTCGGCCTCAATCAGTCCAAAATTAGTCAAAAAGCCTCTCGGGCATCAGTAAAACAATAATACTCAGCTCAACAATAGTTCAAATATCAGTTAAAACTCCAAGTTGAGTAAAATATAGCTGAGTTCATGAAACAGTGTAAATCACATGGAC
>MU688738.1:28496-48304 GCA_026770625.1 Nicotiana glauca | reverse complement strand
CCGCACAAAAATGTCTCGCGGCCGCGCCAATGAAGGGGGGGGGGAACATCTCTCTGAACCTACCCAGCGCGGACCGCACGATTTTGGTGCACGGCCGCGTTGGTGGACTTGCACCTGGGCCTTCTCTGAATCTCCCAGCGGGGACCGCACAAAAATGCACCGTGGCCGCGCTGGTCGAACTTAAGCCAATGGCCTCTCTGAACCTGGCCACGCGGACCGCATAGAAATGTACCGCAGCCGCGTGACTTCCAGCGCGGACCATGCAAAAATGACCGCGACCGCGCTGGGGCCTGCAACACTGCAACATCTGATACTTTTAAGCCTAAGGCCTCCCGGGACCTACTCAAAACTCACCTGAGCCCTCGGGGCTCCAAACCAAACATACACATAACTCCAACAACATCCTACGTACTTACTCGCGCGATCAGATCGCCAAATTAACATCATTTACATAGAATCGAGCCTCAAAACTCATGATTTTCATTTCAAAGTTCTTTAACTTTCTAACTTGGAACTCATAGTCCAAAACACGTTAAACGACGTCCGATTTCGATCAAATTTGACAGGAAGCGCTTAACGTATATTTAAGACCTGTATCGGGCATCGGAACCAAAATACGAGCCTAATACCTATATTTTCTAACTCATTTTCATTTCTATTTTTCCTTAATAATTTCAGAAAATAATTTAACATAAAAATTCTTTTACCGGGGTTTTAGACCTCGATCTTGACTCCGGGCACATGCCCGAGTCCCATATTTTTCTACGGACCTCCCGGGACCATCACATCACGGGTCCGGGTCCGTTTACCGCAAATGTTGACCAAAGTCAACTATATCAATATTAATATCATAATTCTTCAAATTTTTCATAGAATTCACATATTTTAACATAAAAACTTTCCGGCTTCGCGTCCGGACTGCGCACACAAATCAAGGTAACCACCAGCGAGGTTTCTAAGGATATACTGAGCCCGAGGGGGCTCCTAGTTGGTCATCCTCGACCCTGATCTTTTATTGGTATGGTTTGTGGACATCCGACCAAGTTACGGTAGGATATTCAACCAAATTTTGCTTCAGCTACTTCGAAGCCACTGAACTTCGTTCGTTCAAACCTTGGGTGAAGGCCTGCACTGCCTAGTCATCGGATACCTGTGGTAATTCCATTGGCTCCATTTGAAAGCGAGATACGAACTCCCTTAACATCTCGTTTTCTCTTTGTTTGATTTTGAAGACGTCGGATTTCCTTATAGCCACCTTGATGGCATCGGCATGTGCCTTTACTAAAGAATCTTCCAGCATGGCAAATAAGTCTATCAAATTTGGAGCTAGGTTGTGATACCACATTACAGCCCCTTTCGAAAGTGTTTCTCAAAAGTTTTTAAGCAGGACAGATTCGATCTCGTCGTCCCTCAGGTCATTTTCCTTCACCGCACAAGTGTAGCCAGTGACGTGCTTGTTAGGGTCTTATATTCTGTTGTACTTTCGAAGATTAGGCATTCTGAACTTCTTTGGGATGGGCTTTGGAGCAACATTTAGTCGGAATGGCTTTTGTACATACTTCTTTGAATCTATGCCCTTTAGGATCGGGGGTGCGCCCAGAATCTGATCGACTCTTGAATTGTAGGTCTCCACCTTTTTGTCATTTTCTTCTATCTTTTTCTCACCTGATTCGATCTCTTTGTAAGGTCCTCGAGCATCTCTATGATAGTGGGGTTGGTGCGTACACGTTGTCGCTTGTCTTTCCGGCACCTATTCGCCTCGAAAGGCCGTTTTCGATGCTGCCGTGCTTGGAGTTTTTTGGTGGCTTTGCAGTTGAGCAATCGCCAGCTGTTGTTCCTGCAACATTTCAAAAATAACGTGAAGGCTAACCTCTTGTTCCTCCCGAACTGGGTTTTTTTGGGCTTCTTGTTGGTTTTCTTGGCGTATACTCATGTTGGTGTGGGAGCTTATATCGACGTGTTGGGCGTTGTGCGAGACCACGTCCACGGGAATTGGTTCTGGTGCATCCTCAGGCTCATGGTGGTACACCAATACCTGAAACAGCTAAACCATTCTCTCCATGGTCCTCAAGACCATTGTTTTCATGTGCATTCACTGAGTTAGACATTTTGATCTGAAATCAAAGATTCTTGGACAAGAAATAGTGTAAAAGATAACTTGCATTATGTAGTAAACCATCAAGAAAACAATCACTATTATTTTTAGCCCCACGGTGGGCGCCAAAATGTTTACCTTGAAAACGGTAATTACAATTAGATTTGATTTTGTGGTTCTAAAAATACGTGATTTATTATTATGCTAGTTTGTTAGGTAGTAGATTCTAAGTGTGAGACATAGAAAATGAGATAAGATCTTGGAAGGAGAGTGTCAAGCAAACCGAGTGGCTGAGGATCAGAGCCTCAAGCTAGGCTATACGGGCCTCGGGGTCGAGCTAGATACTAAGCTGTGGATATCCGGTGAAGGACTAACAGTTTTGAGAGCTTCGATGAAGGCTCTTTATGATCAAATAATGAGTAATAAATGATGAACAATTAATGAAACACAATAAATTAGGCAATAAATGTAAGTAATAGTATCAAAAGAGAATGTGTTTAAGTTAGAGAGCAGAGAATATTCTTGTTCTTGTATTGCATATTGTGTATATTGTATCTTTAACAAAATAATAAGGGCCCCCCTTATATATGAGGGGGAATCTCAACATAGTACAAAATTCATTTATTACAAAGATATATGGCTTGGTATAGCGATTTAATGCCATGGTACGAGCTCATACTAGCCTAATAGACTTGATCAGCCTACATCACGTGCCATAGGAACTTTCCGTTTTCCCATCATGATCGATATGCACTACCCCGAGGTCAAACGTTGATAACCCCTCTGGGTTGAACCTCGACCATTTGTCTCGAGCGTTCGGAGATGTGCCAACGAAGCACCATAATGAATATAAAATCAAACCCTTTGATTTTTACTGCATACATATACATTTCTTGCTAGACCTGAGGCAGAGTCATGTGATGCCGTCATTACATGTATTGTTCTAGTTTCCCATAGAGATTCTTTGATGACGTCCAAATATACTACTAAAAATTAAATGGACACGTTCGCATGCAATATAATTTACCCAACATAGAACAGTATGTAGGCAAATAGGAGTGTAATAGAATTATCACTTGCGATGCAATGCCAAACACTTAGAATAAATTTGAAAAAATATTATAGCTAATTACAAAAATTTAAACTAGCCTAGAAAGCAATTAAAATGATCAATGACTACAAGTGTGGATGCACGGGTAATTACACTCAAGTAATGATCCAATGTATTTCACGATTTTACAAATATGAGCGAGTTTTTGTTAATTAGCCTCGGATAATAATTCTATATTAGCTTCTTCCGAGGACTAACAAGACTTCCTAATTGAATTCTCTCTAAAACAATTAAGAGGATAAGGACACCCGAATATGGCTACAAGTAGTTCAATCCTATCCCTAGGTGGAATCTATAAAGTGGGGGTTAAAACCTCAAGTTCTTGTTAATTAATCTTTCCCAAAATTAATTTGAAGTTAATAAGCAACTCCTAGGGTTAGCTAGTCCCTTTGGAAACATTAAAGAATAAGAATAATTAAAGAAATAATAACTTACTTCATAATAAATAAAAATCATTTAATACATAAGCACAATACGTTTTTTAATCCACACTTTAAATATGAATATTTGCATAAACAAAATTTAAGTGTTGGAATAAATATACACACTTAGATATACCATACAAAGCAAGAAAATGAAGAAATGATCATAAATGAGTAAGAAATTCTCAACCAAAAGCTTCAAATCTTTAAGACCCAAGTGTGTGTGCAAGAACTTAGCTTCCAAAACTTGTTTCTCTCTAGTCTAAGGACTAAAAATAAGCCAAAGAAATGAAAAAGATCTGATAGATCGTGTATTTGTGGGTTTGGAATTAAGGAGAAGTGAATTTCCAAGTCTGCCCAGGTCTGAAGCCCATTGAGCGTACCTGCGGAAGGATACTCGCATATGAGGCTCCGCAAATGCGGATAGCCTCACGCAGAAGTGCCCATGATGAGATCAGGAAATTCCGCAGAAGCGTTCGGCAGACGCGAGTCTTCAACCATAGATGCGGTCCAAGTGAAAACTGCATAACTCCGTAGGTGTGCCTTTTCCTTGCAGATGCGAGGTCGCAAAAGCGACCAGTGTTCCAAGATGCAGAATTACTGAAGAGTTGTGCATTGTTTTCACTCTTTTTTTCTCATTTCCGCTTTAATTGAATTCGATCACTTCATGGCATCATTACAATACACAATATAAACGATCTCATATTATAATTAAAGGACGCAAAATCTAAAGAAAAAAGACTAGAATGAGTGGTAAAATCATCACTCATCAACACCCTCCATCTTAAAGCTTTTTCTTGTCCTCAAGCAAATCAAAACCAAGAATTCAATGAGGTTCTACCATTTAAAGCACAAGTAGTATTGCTGTCATTTATAAACCACATTCTCCAATTAAGCACCATACTTATGGATTTGGTTGGTACTGATAATTAGGCTCAATCACGTGAATCTTAACCAAATAAATCCCTCATTTACAAACACTTTTAAGAATTGCAAAGGAGTTTCAAAATAATCAAGTGACAACAAAAAGCCTCAAGAAGTGACTCAAAAGCACTAGTCCACTACATATGCTCAATTTACTCATTTCGGGATATATCGATGTCACCAATCCATCCTAATTCATGTTCCCTCACAATAAAGAAAGTCCCAAAATTACCATATTTATTATTACAACACAAGGGACAAATGCACAAAGACACTCACTCTCAACAAAGAATTTCAAGTGTTACAAAATATCGGGCCATAAGCTTGCACTTATTTTAATTTGCTGCCTGTTCAAGAACATTCGTTTGGAGATCCCATAAGGAATTTTTGAGCTTGTAATGTAGGGAAGATTTGGATAAGCATTTAGGATACAAGTGACTACACCCTCCTTGAACACTACTCATATTTATCTTTCTTTTTGCACTTTGCTTTTAAAAAAAAAACAATAGCCTTTATTGGAATCTAGTTACCAACATAGAACCACCTTAAAGTACCTCTCTAATTTTCTAAAGACCCCATATTTATATATATACATACTTTTCCCTATTTTTTTTATATAACTATTTTCTTTTGGAGCCTGGGTAACTTCATATGAACAACTTTGAGGTATATGTTTCTACCCTCAATGAACCACTTTACCAATTTTCAACTTGACACCAACACCCCAACTTCGGCTTTTAGCCTCATTCTCAATATTCAAGGAGGGATGAGTTCAAAAGAATGAATTATTTCATAAAAGGGTAAATGTTTGTAATGAGGTGGCCAAAGAAAAGGTTAAAGAAAGACTCAAATGGGGTAAATTAGTGATAGTATTTATGCAATAGTAGGCTTGAAAGGCTAAAGAGACCTTTTTAAAGATCACAAAGAATGCCTAAGGTTATCCCTCAAACCAAACATAATTAACATTAGTATTGAAGGACCAACCGGGCAAGTTCTAGATGATAGAAGTAAACATAAAAATTATTTATAATAAAAACTAACACACATGACACATGACTTAATCAAGACAGATCAATTTTACTTCTTAATAAGAGCATCTAAAGAAATATCATGCCAATTGGTGGGCAAAAAGTCACCAAAAGAGCCAAAAAGTTATCACAAAAAATTATTCTTCCCCATGCAACTTACTTTTTCAATTTAAAACCAAAATTTGGAAGGTTATTCTTGATTTATATTTCATATACAAGAAACTTATTTTATTAGTTCCAAATAATTCAAAAGTCTCCAGATAACAAAACAAGACTAATTCCCTTAAGAAAGTCGTCACGCCATCCATCATAGAGAAAAGTCACTTGATTCAACACAAAAGTGTTCCTCGGAAAAGAATTATAGCATAAAGAAAACTCAAGGGAATATTACTAAATAAATAAAAATAAAATAATGAAAACTACTAAAGAAAATAAATAACAAAACTAATAAAAGGAGCAAAAATAACATAAATTAAAAACTACTAAAGAACAAATAAAAAAAAAATAGAATAACAAAAGTGACTAATCTGCACATATATAACCACTCACAAATACGCTCGGCAAGAGCTCTTGATAAGGAATAATAAAACAAGCCCGGTAAGGGCACACAATATCCATTCCACAACAATAACCTCGGCAAGGGAACAAGTGAAACATCAATGTATAATCAAAGTGTATTCCCTAAAGCGACCCCCAACTAAAAACATTGCAGTGTCCTCACTGCACAATATCAAAATAACAAGAAAAATAGTTTGAGGGTCTCCCTGAGGTTTTCATAAGATTAACAGACTGCGAAGGAAGGCTAATCATTGCCATGAAGAATTCTCAGCCTCATCATCGTCTGTATCCTCAGCATCATCACCAGCAGTATTCTATATGAAGGAATACTCCTTGCTATCATCGTCATCCCTAACTGGTATCTTCATGTCCGACTACCCCATTTGAAGATGGCCTTAATGCCTCTCCACATCTTGATCATAAACTTGCCTTTTTTCTTATTCTTCACCTTCTCCTTTTGGAGATCTAACTGAAGATCTGCATGTGCCTTAGCCAAGTAGCCATAGTCTGCCTCGAATCTATCTCCAGTAGCTGCCATCTTGTCATGAGACTGTACCTATTTTTTCTGTGAATCTAGGTAAGCCTTCATTTCTTCCCTGGAGAAATAGGCGGGCATAGGCTGGGAGGATGAGGGACCACTAAGGAGCTGTGATACTAAGTCACGATGGATACAAGCTGGGAGATTAGCACCCCAAATGGTCCCTCAGGCACAACTACCTGTGAGGATGACTCTGGTCCGACAATAGTAGCAGTGGCTTTCCTCTTCTTGTTCTTTACTGCACTACCCTCGCCTGTTACTCTGAATGGATGAAAGGGTTTGTCGGCCAGCAACTAATGATCGGTGCTGCGCACTTCAACCTCTGCGGGCCTACACAATTTTGTAATTAGCGAAGGAAGCATCAACCCCGTATTTTTGTCTAGCAGATAATCTTTTAGCGCCCTCAGGATATGGCCAACATCCATAGGGATGCCATATAGGATACATGTAATGATCAAGGCTCTGGTGTATGAGACATTTAAATTATTTCCACAGAGTGATACCTTGTTGCATAGGATGTAGAGCCACATTTTGGCTTCAGCTGTGAAGTCGATCGACTTTAAACCACTTCTTTTCTTGGCCCATTTTGCTCTCACGCTTGCAGGATAGAGTTTAGAAACAAGAATCCTTTTCTCACACTGGCTCGAGTGGATGGTCAGGAAGCCCTAGAATGCCATTGGTTTGTTCAGTTCCAAACCTCACTGTTTTGCCTCTAATTGTGAGTTGTGGGTTGGCGAAGTTTGTACGCTTAAGATTTGCATAAAACTCACGTACCCGCTCCTCATTATCTTTACACGGATTAGGCATGAATCACGACCAGTCGGAGGTTTGTAGATGGCCGTAGAATTCTAGCAGCAGTTCGATCAATTTATCCTTGGCGATCCCTTTTTCAAGTACGACCCTTTTTTGAGAAGATTGTCATAATACCAGTGATGACAATAAACATACATGAAGCATGTATTATCAAATTGTTCCTCTCCAGTCTCCTCATTAATTTCATGATCAAGCAGAGCAATTTTATTCGAGTTCGGGTCCATTTTAAGCTCAAAGTACCTTCAAAAAATCAAAACAATGTTAGTCGGGCAGTAGAATAATGTTAAGAAATTCAAAATAATGCAATTAGGCCAAAGAATCAAGACAAACGGGCCCCGAAAGCTCCAGATGCAAGGCTACTAGAATTGGGAATTCTGCCCAGTTTTCGCTCCTGCAAAATGACCATCGCAGGTGCGGTCCTGCTTATGCAGTTTTTTTTTTCTATTTTTGCAATTTTTCCCATCTCTCCAAAGTCTACACTTGTGGAATAGTCAACATTGGTGCGAGGCCGCATCTGTAATGATTTTTCGCTTTTACGGTGTTCATCAAAGGGTTCCAAAGCCCAGAATTTTCGACTCTTTTACTTCTCAAACAATTTTTTAGCACATAATTTATACTAAAGACTTCTATATTAGTGCACTACATGAACCGACGATTCTATTAAACCTGATTTTGTGGTACTTAGCTCGTAATTTTCTTTTGGACAATTTGTCAAACACACGACAAGCAGAGATGATGATATGCTTTTTTCAATTTAATTTGGTACTCAGACTTTCAAAAAATTTGTTTCATCATTAGCAGCATACACATAGAGACACTTTTAATCATTTTCCCTTACTCCTAAAACTAACAGTGATGATAAAAATAAAGAAAATAATTGAAAATGTGATTGCAGAACAGATGAGATGAAGAGGAAGAAAAAGAAAAGAGAAGTAGAAGAGGTGAGTAGATGAGAGAGATGGTACATGTATGGTCTTTTGCATGAGAATTCGAGTGTGAGCAGATGATGGTAGAGATAAGAGGAGTTTGAGTTTGGAGAAAAAAAGGTTAGAATATACCTGATGAAATGAGGGTTTATATCATTAGACCAGCCCGATACCCGCACTTGCGACTCCAGAAGTGCTTCTGCGAAGCCGCTTTGCGAGTTTTTCATCGCATCTGCAAATTTTTGTGCATCTGTGCCTTGGTTTCTGCTCTTGCATGAGCACACCTGCGTGCTTATGTCCGTAGGTGCGGTTGCACCAGACCTCAAGTGGGCAGATTTGGGCAGCCACTATTTTGGCTTGTTCCAAAAATTTAAACCCCTTAATTCAATTCCAAAAAATCTTAAACTTTGCAGATTAGCCAAAAATAATATAATAAGCTATTATAAAAAAGAAAATTTCAAAACCAACCGAAAATTTTGAAAACAATGGGTGGTTGCCTCCCACCAAGCACCGCATTTAATGTCGTGGTATGACACAGATCAACTTTACCACTTTTCTCACCACTTGGATGATATGAATTGGGAACCTAACTTGGAATCAAGCTTGTAACAACGATTAGTGAGGGGCGGTAAGTTGATGATCAATCCAAATTTTAATTTTTTCATTTTGCATTTCTTGGCTTTCATCTGAGGAATGTCATTTTGCCTTTTTGTTTCCTCAAATTGTAAGATGTATGGCCTTTGTCTTTCCTTCTTGCAATCCCTCATTGACTCGTGTATTTCAATTCTCATAGCACCACTTAATTCCAATGTTGAAAAATGCTTGGACTGTGACATCAACCCTCCAAATTGTAATTCTTCCCAGATTTTAACATCCTCTTTTTCCCCCGGACTAGAGTCAATCTCAATCATCTTTTCAATTATATCGATTGACTCTAATTCCATATTTTTCTTGCCATCACTAACAAGCATGGAGTTGGTTGGTGGATGTTCAATTCTCTTGATTCCTTAAAGTAAAGCTCACTTTCTTCCTCGGAGTTGGACTCTTCTTGACCTCTTTCCACACTTTCAAGTTGGTGGGCATACTGAAACTCAACTAGTATTTTCATTTGATCTTCCAAAGTGGGGATATTATCATCATTTTGAGTCAAGAGTTGCTTCAAGTCCTCGAGTGCAAAGTTCTTTTTCTCCTCATTTTCAAGAATGGCCTCCAACATTAGCATCATCCTCTCGTTTTGAGCATTTGAGAGTTCTTCTTGATTTAGATCAAGTACCAAAGAAGGATTTTCGGCTTCCACATATAAGGAAGTTTCTTGTCTATCATTCACTTTCGAGGCTTTTTGGACCTCTAAAGCTTCAAGCATTTCTTCCATTTGTGAGTTCAACCTTTCAAGCGTCAAGTCATTTTGGAGACTATTTTACAAAAGCTCCCCCAAGGCACTTTGCTCTTTGTTTCCTATCACGACCCAAATCGATGGCATCATTTCATTTCATACTTTTATAGATAACTTAGCTATAAGATAAGTAAAATACAATATGTGATACCAACTTATACATAAGATACACGGATCTATAAGACCAAAATAAACATTCGTATATTGAACGTAGGCCGACAAGGCCATATAACCTTTTACGTACATGACATATGTCTACAAGCCTCTAAGAATACAGAATTTTCATAAAGGTCGGGATAGAGTTCTGCCATACCAACAATACATGTCTAAATCATACTAACAAAACAAGCAACTCTGATGCGAATGGAGCATACCAACATCTTCCACTGAGCTGATAGCCTACTTGAAGGGCTCTCGACCAGTCTATCAGGACCTACGGGCATGAAATGCAGCATCCTCAGGCAAAAATGGACGCTAGTATGAATAATGTACCAAGTGTATCAGGCACATAAATAAGTACGTAACAAACATGGAAGAAATATAGAGTAAATGACCTAAACTATAAGTCTGGATAACTCTGTAAATCATGAAATAGTTATAGTGTCATGCATATGCTTATGAATGTCATGTCATGCATAGGTACATGTTTCATAACATCATCAGGCCTCTGAGGGCATCCCATCATATCAACTCGGCCACTGTGGGCAATATTATCAACTTATACCAGCTGATCAGGTGGTGATGCATATATAACACCGTAACATTTTTCTCATATACCATATATATATATATATATATATATATATATATATATATATATATATATATGTATATAACACCGTCTGAGTAATAGGTAAATGAACATGTATAAATGAATGCAATACATAATGAAGTAAGTAAATATAATCTCTTGGAATGTTATGAGACCCTTGAATAGACAATATGGTAGTAGGACATATGGGGAATCAAAAACATAGGCGACTTTAGTACTTTTAAGAATAGAATCATTTATGGAAGTTGCGTACTTGCTCACTTCGTTGTAACATATGGATCATGCCAAAAAGAAAGAAGGGATAGCCTTAACATATGTAAGTTGCATACTTCCTCGCTTCGTTGTAACATTTAATCTTAAAATAATTTTATTCCCGAACTTACGTCGATTAACTTACGATGAAACTTTAACGTACGAAAAATGCGGTGTAATATTTCATTTTTGNCCCCGGAACATTCGTCCTCGAATGTTGACTGATTCACTTATCATTCTCATAACCCATTGCTCTTGCGAATACTTTAATACTATTCTTACCATTTAGGCAACTACTCTGTGAATGAATTCCAAAGGCTAGGGCATTCCCCCCATTAAGACTCTTTCTCACACCATGACTTGTAGTTGGAATCCTTCTAATCTCATAATTATTGCTACCTTCTATCATGTAGCCTTTACAACTCTAACTTTGTATTAGCGCCCATGCGACTCTTTTCTTCTCTTTCCTCCAGCTTTTAGCCAATCTTTAGGTTTCACTTTGTTAACATGCACAAAATTATGTCAAGTTGTCCCTCTAGGTTGCATGCTTGCTCGCTTCGTTGTAACATTTAATCTTAAAATAATCTCATTCCCGAACTTACGTCGATCAACTTACGATGAAACTTTAACGTACGAAAAATGCGGTGTAATATTTTATTTTCGAGCTTTCACCAATTTGCTTATGGCATACTTTTACGTACGAAAATATGGGGTGTAACATCATTCCCCCCTTTGGAACGTTCGTTTTCGAATGTTGATTAATTCACTTATCATTCTCATAACCCATTGCTCTTGCAAATACTTTAATACTCTTCTTGCCATTTAGTCAACTACTCTGTGAATGAATCCCAAAGGCCAGGGCATTCCCCCCTTTAAGGCTCTTTCTCACATCATGACTTGTAGTCGGAATCCTTCTAATCTCATAACTGTTGCTACCTCTATCATGCAGCATTTACAACTCTAACTTTGTATTAGTACCCATGCTATTCTTTTCTTCTCTTTCCTCAAGCTTTTAGCCAATCTCTAGGTTTCACTTTGTTAACATGTACAAAATTATGTCAAAATGTCCCTCTGGGTGTCATTAGCTCTACTACATCTAAGTAGACCATACTATACCATAATTATTACCTCCATTTATTGTTGTGGAGGCCTGTTACTAAATTTCAGCTTTCTCTTGTTGCTTATTACTACTATTATAGAAGCAACTAAAGAGAGCAGCTTGGAATAGTAAGAGTATTTTTGTAATAGCAAATTGCTTACTTGCCCATCAGGAGTATTTCTGGTATTTCGACATATTTTCATGCTTCAATCATGATGTGCTAAGTGCAATAATGTGAGTACATTTTTCCTTACGGGCCCCACATGAACATCATTTCATATGTACACAAAAGTGGGCTCCACTATCAGCCTTTTGATTAATTCAGTTAATTTTACCATTTCATAACTAACTCTCTGCATATAAAAGTAAACTGTGCTGCATTATTTAATACTTTATATTAGAATTTTATTTTTAATGTAATTAGAGTGAACTAATATCTAGAGCTCTAACAAAGCGAAATTAGAAAATACCTAGCTCAAACAGGCAATAATTGAGAGAAGCACAAGCGCCTAGCCTGCAATATTTTGAAACTTTTGTTCTGTGCCTACAAACATGATTTAAAATTAATAGTATACTGAAAAGAGAATTCAAATTTATCCTATTTCTCTAATTAATTTCTTAAGAAGTCCAACAAGAAATCAACGTTACATTTGTGTTTAACTCTATCCACGTTGAGCTATTGCTATTATTTTGAAATTACACTCTCTTACTATGTTAATTACTGAGATTAGAGTAACTTCTCCACGATAGAGGGGTGACTCAAGCACGTTAGTAGCCTAAAGTCAAAATTTATTCGAAGGCCTTACATTTAAAAAATAAAAAATAATTTTTCCCACAAAAAATCTATTGTTTTAACTTTTGAGATGCAAATTAATTAATAGTAATTTTTTAACATTATCTATATCTTTTAATATTTATTTTTCGAATGACAATATAGCCAACTCTTTTAATTTTTCTTGAGAATTATTGATCTTGGATAAAATATTATCAATTTTAATTTGAAAAAACTTTTTTCCATTGAGACAACTGTTACATTAACTGCTAGAATTATTTTATAATAAATATAAGTATTTAAAATAGAATTATTTTCTTTTATTTGAATGAATATGTCGATTAGAATATTATTTTCTACTTGTTCTATTTTATTTAACACTTTTAGTTTAGATAAGTCTAAACTAACAGTATCAGAGTGACTACTGTATTTTAAGGAACATTCAAGGTTAAGATTGTATTTTTTTAAATTCTTGTCATCTAATTACTCATATTTTACCACTAAATCTTTTGAATTGTTGAACTATTAACTTGTCCTTCTAAAATTCTACTTATATAATATAAATAAATTATTACGAATGTGGGAAAATGTATGATCTTCCATTAGGTGATAACGATGGGTCTATGAAAATTCATAATTCAGTCATGGTTGTAATGGATTTGCTTTTGCAAATCGAAATTTGTAAGTCAAATATAGTATTTTTTTTTGAAAAAAAAAACTTATAAATTTTTTATTGCTAAAAAATGGATCTTTTAAATGTGGGGGCCTAAAGACAGAGCCTTATATGTTTCATCATGAAGCCGGCACCTACACTACATAATACTCTATTTTATAATGATGATATTTGACTACGCACAAAATTTACAATATTTTTTTTTGAAACTTACAGTCTAAAATATTTGACTAGATATTGGACCCGGGCACAGCCCAGGCTAACTGTATCTAGTCCCATATATAAATCCAAGTCCTTTAATGCTTCCTCATTACTATTCTTCTTAAGAATGACGACCTGATCTCAGCTCATACTTTGTGACTTTTGTCCATCCATTATGATTTTCTGTAATATTGACTTATAATATATCACTGATACATTGAAACTTCTTACGTAAAACCTTGCCACCAGGGCTTACATTGCATCGAGGAATATTTGAAGTGATTTCTATAATCGTATTTCATAGAATCTCGATATGATTCACTTTATGGGGCTATTCTGATCTCGTACCGTCCGCAAAATATTTCTCCTTCTCCCCCTTTTTTATCAAATCATTATTCAATCGAAGGCCTATACGTTATCTTTTATCTGTCACAATTACACCTTTATTTAACTACCAGGGCAGCATTCCATTTTTTTATAGATATTATTAATCTTAGACTCCTTTGAGTTCATTCAGGCTATACTGATCTTTCTATAACTTAGAAAAATCATTAACTTTCTTGTTTTCATGGATTTAATCCCGAGGACTTATCCGTTTTCGTCACCTTCTCATTCGCCCTTTCTCATTTTTACTCATGTCATAAAACTTTGTCGCTTTACTATATTTTAGCTTGGGACCTATATATATGTATTTATACTATTCACGGTCTTTCTTCAACTTGTTTGCACCATAGATTTCCTTATGTTATTTTGAAACATCAAGCGAGACATCACATCGTCTCTAACTCTTCTTTACTCTTTTGACTAGATCTCTCGGTACTTAGAAACCATAGGCTGGAAGGTACGCCACTGACGACGCTCCCATCATTCTTGGATATTGAATCCTAGTGCTTCTAGCCTTCTATTCAAAGCATGGACTATTCACGATCTTTTGCCTTTGAGTATCTTGTACGTTGTTCACCTTACCTTACTTACCTTCAAATCTCGCATCGTATCTTTTATTTCTTTCATGACCTCCCTTCCACATAGGTATAATTTACGTTGATAGCTTGAAGATCTATTATAATACTTGTACCAATGGTGCCTATACAATCCAGTGGGAGCTCCATACTGAATTCTTATGAGGATGGTATTTTTCTAACTGTGTTTATTGTAGAGCCGTTATAGAGTATGTTTGTTGTACTATCCCTTTGGTACCTTTGATATTAAGGCTGGTATTGCAATATTCTAGATTCACAATTTTTATAATTTTCTAGGTTCAATAATCAGACTCCTGATTTGATGTAACTCTTTAGTTTTCTCTTTCCCTTTGATCAATCTTCGTATAGGCTTAAGCTATCTTCCGATCTGCGGATCATAGTATTAGTTATTACTTAGTCCTTTATGGATGCTAAAGAATATCCAGGATATAATATTCTAACAATTCAATTCTTTGTCTATGACCTGGACTCAATTCTTCCTTTTAACTTATATCGGAGTATGCTACTGCTGTATGACTGTCAACATATATATGTACTCCGAAATCGCAAGTGCATTCATAATGTAACCAACTCTGGATCATTGATCTAATAGTTCATTTCCTTCCTTCTCAACTTTCTTTAGACATAAGCTATTACTTTTCCTGATCTTCTGCCTCCTTGTTGCATGCATACTTAGATTATCTTAGTTCCCACGCATGCCGGAATTTTGTGCAACTCATGTGATCTCGAATATTACTTTTGACTTTACTTCTCGTTCACTAGCCACGATAGGTTCCTCTTTCTTATGGAGGACGTACAATGTTGTTATGAAACTATTGTTACAAGACCATTTCTTTTTTAGGTCACTATGCTTAGGTTGAAACCTTCTTCCTCATCTCTTCAGCTAGTCTTTCACTATAGTACTTATGGAAGACCCTCTGACTATCGTAAATCTTTGATATTATTGTGTCGTATACCCAATAAAAGTTTTGATGTCCTTCCTCACCTATAATTATTCGTAGTTACTTATCTCCATGCCCTTGTGCTTGTAGGGTTGCTTCTGAACTGATATTTTGACTGTCTTCCCAATGGCACTACCTTTCATCCTTACAATACTCATACAGTACCTTTCACAACCCCACTCCTATCTGAATACTTCTTAAGTATTACAATGACGTTACTGCGAGGCTTAATTCACTATATTGGGTTTTACTATGTTTATCTTGCACGATTGGCTGACTCGTCTACAACCTCCTATTTAGTCATAATTAGGCTCTTCCTTAATCAATTACCAACTACTCGTTGTCCCATTCTACTATCAATTTTACGCGTAACCTTTCTTGGGTTATTTCCTTTATTTTAACTTACCGCTCGCACCGGCTCCTTATCTATCTATAACTTTTTTATCAGGGACCTTTAATTCCTCTCCTTGACGTCATGTTTGTATTATATTCTGGAATCGTAGCATATATGTAGGCTTGTGATAATTGCAACCTCATCCTTTTTTAATTTTTTTCGCGTTCTTCCTTTACCATTCCATAATTACTAGAACCATTTAATTGTAGCTTAACACTACACCATTCTACATTTCCTCCTTTTTGGGGAGTACTAAGGGTTGGAACTACGATGACCTACCTATAGATATTTTACCTCTTCATCTTTGGCATCCTTTCACATCATCAATGACCCTTACTCGCCTTGCGGTAATCCTCCCGTACCAAGGATAGAAAAATGCCTTACTCACGAGGGTGATACTTAATATAACTACTTAAGCTGAACTTTGATCACATTGCTTGCTTTAGGGAACGTCATCCTGATTGACCATTCTCTAAATTTCTCATGAATCTTCTTTTGTCGTCCATTCTATTATTGCTGGAATAAAATATGAAATTCTTATGATGCCGACTATTATCAATCACTCAGTCCCTAATTCATGTTTAGTTTATCTTGTTCACCAATCCTTATTGGTTCTATTACTTTGGGGTCTAACTTTTCCTCTTGTAATCACGCTAGAGTTGCAAACTTATTTCTCGAAATGAGGACATGACTGTATGGTCTATACTCTTTTGTTGTCCTCAGGCCTTTCACCTCTCGTCTCTTCCTCCACTTGTCTATAGATTTTGTAATACTGTCATCTTTTGATCTACCATTATCATCCTGTATCACATCTTACTTATGATGATTCATTAACTATTTTCTTATTTCTCGCTAACATTTATGCCTATTACTTTATTCTAAAAACTTGAACAAAACATTCTTTTGCTTTTAGCTTCCCTTTGCCCCATCTAGTGGCTCTTCAAGTTGCTTAATGTTCTCGCTTTACTAGGGACGTGAGCCACACTAATGTAATATTTATCCCTTCAAGGCTTCTAGTGCATGTCTTTGTAATACTCATGTCTGGCTGCACTATTTTAGAGTGTACCATCTGGATGTCTCACAAGGAGATCTATTAGCACACTTGCAATATCCTTCAGAAATGTCTACTAACGCAAACAATCCATTCAATATTTTGGGTTACTCTAACTCCAGTCGGATCCCGATATCCGTCCTTCTCTTATACTATTTCTGTTAGCCCCCATTGGGCATAAATGAGATGAGTGTGGCCAATTGTACATACCTATGTTATTGTTGAAGGTAACTCAAAAGGCTTATATTCCTCTACATAAATTGTCCTTCATTAACTGGGCGCCTCGTGTCCTTCTTCGTCTTGATCTTTTTTTTACTCGTTGAAACTTGTATCTATCTTCTGAATCTCTTCATTGCCTATCACCATAGCAAAGATAGATATTCCAATCTTAAGGCTCCTTGTCAAAGGTTTACACATCTTAGTACACCCATGTTCTATTGGAAACTTCACATTTATCCATTATAAGAATGATACAAAATTGAGTTCCTCTAACTCAACTCTTCCACGGCTATATCTCTTACCAACCGTCTTTCTGGATGTAGGCACAGTTGTATTATGAATAATATAGAGTTTAGAAAATTGAGTTCTTACAACTGAGCTCTACCACACGATCTAGAGTATCAAGAAAGAGTGACAGTCCTAAATTCCATGTAGCCTCCTGCTTATAAGTGTGGTGCACGACACACCCATAAACAAGATTCTATTATACACGGCTTGTAGACTCCCTAGGACAGAACTGCTCTGATACCACTTTTGTCACGACCCAAATTGATGGTCCACGACGGACACCTGGTACCTTTACTCAAGCGAGTACCATCATAACATATCTTTTCATGTTATACATTCATAAATAACTGAGTTGGAAGGCTGCCGTGAGATAAGTAGAATAGAACATGTGATACCAACTTATACATAAAACATACGGGCATATAATACCAAAATAACCACTCATATACTGAACGTAGGTCGACAAGGCCATACAAAATTTTACATACATGACATCTGTCTACAAGCGTCTAAGAATAAATAATTTTCATAAATATTAGGACAGAGTCCCTCCATACCAAACAATATACGTCTAAATCATACTATCCAAACAAGCAACTCCGAAGTAAATAGAGTGCACCAATATCTTTCGCTATGGTGATAGCCTACTTGGAGGGCTCTCGACCTGTCTATCGGGACTTGTGGGCATGAAATGCAGTGTCCCCGGGCAAAAAGGGACGTCAGTATGAATAATGTACCGAGTATGTAAGGCACATAAATAAGTACATAACAGACATGCAAGAAATATAGAGTAAATGACCCAACCTGTAAGTTTGGATAACTCTGTAAATCATGAAATAATTATAGTGTCATACGTATGAGTATGAATGTCATGTCATGCATAGGTATATTTTTCATAACATCATCAGGCCTCTAAGGGCATCCTATCATATCAACTCGGCCACTGTGGGCAAAATCATCAACGTATACCAGCTGATCAGAGAGTGATGCGTATATAACGCCGTAATTTTTTCCCATATCCCCCCCCCCACACACACACACACACATATATATATATATATATATATATATATATATATATATATATATATATATATATATATATATATGCGTATATAACGTTGTCTAAGTCATGGGTAAATGCATATGTATTAATGAATGCAATACATAATGAAGTAAGTCAATATAATCTCTTGGAATGTTATGAGACCCATGAATTGACAATATGGTAGTAGGACATATGGGGAATCAAAAACATAGGCAACCTTAGTACTTCTAAGAGTATAATCATTTATGGAAGTTGGGTACTTTCTCATTTCGTTGTAACATATGAATTATGCCAAAAAAGCAAGAAGGGATAGCTTTAACATACCTGAACTGATTCTCTTTTGTAAAAACACGTAACGGCTGATCGAAGTAGGAAAAACATGTATGATATTCTTGAGAAAGGTTTTGCCAGACTTTCTTTGAATTAGCATTTCATGTTGGACCTTGTAGCATTTCAGAGAGTTTTCATGTTTGGACATTGTGACAATTCAGAGAGTTTTCACGTTTTGGACATTGTAATACTTTGACAAGAAGGCCTCCACTTCCAACCAAGAGTTTGTGAGTTCGAGTCTCCCCAAGAGCAAGGTGGGAAGTTCCTAGAGGAAAGAATGCCGGGGGTCAATTTGGAAACAACCTCTCTACCACAGAGTAGGGGTAAGGTCTACATACATACTACCCTCCTCAATCCTCACTAAGTGGGATTATACTGGGTTGCTATTGTTGTTGTTGACACTATAATACTTCATGTTCGACATTGCTATTTTTCTTTAATGATGTAGGAAGATGGTTCCTTTTTTCTCATAGAGAGTGGGACCCACCCTGATGACTTAGTTGCCACTAATTCCTTCATATGATATCAATAGCCATTAGTTTGCACATGTATGGCTGCTACATTTTTTTTAAAATAAGTTTTATCCAAAAAATTATCCACTTATTCCTTAATTACATGTTTAATCTTCCACCAAAAATCCATAATTAACCAAATATTCATATAATTGAGAATGATCTCAAATTACTTAAAATACTACTCACTTTTAATATACCTTATACACCTTACTATCATGTCCATGGGTACCTTATTGTCAACGCCCGCTTTTTCCCCCTTCTAAAGAAAGAAATCGGATTTACGACATTATGGACAAAACAACTCTTATTCCCTTTTGAGGAATCGAGTTATGGAATTTGAAGAGTCGCCACCTAATGATTATAGTGCATTAGGACACTTCAAAGAAAAAGAAGAAGATTTAAAAGAAAACCAGAGTTTGGGTAAGGGCTTGAGATTATCTCGAGGGGAAGGTGTTAGGCATCCCT
>MU688738.1:0-21828 GCA_026770625.1 Nicotiana glauca | reverse complement strand
TCAATTAAGGGGTTGAAATTGGGGTTTGAATTGGGTGTAATTAAGGCTAAAATTGCAAAGAAATAGGGCCAAGTTTAAATAGCCACTTTTTCCATTTTATTTAATAAAAATAGCTAAAAATAATTTAAAAGTAAATTAAAAACACTGAACTGATTAATAATATAAGAAAAATAATCTAAAAATATTAGGAATAATTTTATAATTGTAAAACCTTATTAATCGTAACATAGGCTATAATTATAATTTTACGCAATTTAGCTTAGAGATATCAAAATAAATTTATAAAAATATGCAAAAAATTACCTTAATTATATTTGGTATAAATATGAGAATGGAAATAAATTATTCACCAAAAATAATAATTTTGGGAATAATTTTGGATTTTGTACTGTTAAAATAGACAATAAATTGATTTTAAAAAATATTAAAATTGAGAAAAATACCAAAACTTTCAGGCATGCTTATATATGCATACGTATGCTATTTTAAAAATATAAAAAATACATAGGAAAAAATTGGGTATCAATACTTATATGGTACTAGTCCATAAATATAGGGTATTTTATCTCGGATCGTATTTTATCCCAAAATGCCATACATCGACGAAATTCTTTTTCTTCGATTTGCTTACCTTCTCACCTTCACGAATTTACTCATTACTTATTTTAAATAACATAAAATGCTTATAATCTTAAAATAATCTCATTCCCGAACTTACGTCGATTAACTTACGATGAACGTACAAAAAATGTAGGATGTAACATTTTATTTCCGCGCTTTCACCAATTTTCTTATGGCATAATTTTACATACAAAAACATGGGGAGTAACAATTCCTCCTTCAAGTAAGCATTATAACATGAGCTTGAACTTTCCATTTTGACCATGTTCAATTTCGTACACTTTCATATCCCTATTATTTTCATCACAAAAATTAGAATCATCATAGCGAGGGTTTGGGGAAGGGAAAGACAAATAAGTACAATACTCCCAATGATCATTTTGACAACCACACTTATCATAAATACTCCGCTCATAGGTTTGAGATTGTGTGCACAATCCGCCCTCGAGAGAATTTAAATAATTTTGCCACGAGCGTAGTCCTCCACAATAAGGACAAGGATCATCAAAGTATGAACAACTACCGTCCGACCAATTTTCATCAGAACAACTACCGTCCGACCAATTTTCATCATATGATGCCATTTAAAAAAAAAACTAAGAAAATAAACGAGAAACAAACAAGAAAGATAGACCAAGTAAGAAAGATAATTACACAAATGTTCACAAGTTTGGACCAAATCACTTATGCTTACTTCTCAAACAACCTAAATATGCCAAATTGATCCCCGACAATGGCACCAATTTTTATGAAGTCCAAATATACTAATAAAAATTAAATGGACACGGGAGCATGCAATATAATTGATCAAATTATGAGTCGGGGTCGAATCGCATAAAGAACAATATATAGGCGATTAGGAGTGTAAGAGAATTATCACTTGTTATGCAATGCCAAACATTTACAATATTTTTTGAAAGAATACTATAGCTAAACGCGAAAATGTAAACTAACCTAGAAAGCAAGTAAAATGATCAATGGCGACAAGTATAGATACACGGGGAATTACTTGCAATAATAATCCAATGAATTTTATGATTTTATAAATATGAGCGAGTTTATGTTAATAAGCCTCGGGTAATAATTCTATATTAGCTTCTTCCGAAAACTAACAAGACTTACTAAATGAATTATCCTAAAACAATTAAGAGGATAAGCACACCCGAATATGGCTACAAGCAATTTAATCCTATCCTAGGTAGAATCTATAAAGTGGGGGTTAAAACCTTAAGTCCTTGTTAATTAATCTTTCCCAAAATTAATTTGAAGTTAATGGGCGAGTCCTAGGTCTAGATAATCTCTTTTGAAATATTAAAGAACAAGAATAATTAAAGAAATAATAACTAACTTCATAATAAATAAAAATCGCTCAATACATAAGCACAACAAGATATTTAATCCACACTTTAAATATGAATATTTTCATAAATAAAATTCAAGTGCTGGAATAAATACTACACACCTAGATATACAATACAAAGCAAGAAAATGAAGAAATGAGTATAAATGAGTAAGAAATTCTGAACCAAAAGCTTCAAATCTTCAAGACCCAAGTATGTGCGCAAGAAACCTAGCTTTTAAAACTTGTTTCTCTCTAGTCTAAGGACTGAAAATAGGTCAAAGATGTGCAAAAGATTTGCTAGGTCATGAATTTGTAGGTTTAGAATTTAGGAGAAGTGAATTTCCAAGTTTGCCCAGGTCTGAAGCCCGTTGACCGCACCTGTGAAAGGATCCTCGCAGGTGCGGCTCCGCAGATGCGGATAGCCTCACGCAGAAGCTGCCCATGATGAGATCAGGCAACTGCACTGAAGCAGATAAATCTATGCAGAAGCGCTCCGCAGAAACGAGTCTTCAACCGCAGATGCGGTCCCAGTGAAAATTGCATAACTCCATAGATGCGCCTTTTTCCTCGCAGATGTGAGGTTGCAAAACCGACCAGTGTTCCACAAATGCGGAATTACTAAAGAGTTTTGCATTGTTTTCACTCTATTTTGCTCATTTTCGCTTCAATTGAATTCAAATCACTTCACGGCATCATTAACCTTAAAATCTAACAATGCATACCATAAACGACCTCGCATTATTATTAAAACACACAAAATCTAAAGAAAAGAGACTAGAATAAGTGGTAAAATCACCACTCATCATGCTTCAGTTCTATCTGATCAAGGTGTTACTTATTCCTAGGTGTCATCCTATTTTGCTTCATATTTGATTATGCCCCGTGATTCATTGAGTGCTCTTGTATATGTGTCCATGCCTTTGGGAGATTCTATTATTGTGGATCATGTTTATCACTCATGTGTAGTTTCTATCGGGAGCCTTGATAATAGTGTGGATCTCCTACTTCTTGATATGGCAGACTTTGATGTTATTTTGAGCATGGATTGGTTTTCGCTATCACACCATATTGGACTATCATGCCAAGAAAGTGACTTTATCCATGTCGGGATTGCCCCGATTAGAGTGGAGGCAGACTTTTGGCCATTCTAGTAGCAAGGTTATTTCTTATGTGAAGGCTCGACATATGATCAAGAAGGGATATCTAGCATATTTGGCCTATATTCGTGATTCTAGTACGAAGGTTCCTTCCGTGGATTCAACACTAGTTGGGTGTGAGTTTGCAAAGGTGTTTCATGTAGATTTGCCGGGGATGCCACCCGATAGAGATATCGACTTCTATATTTACTTGGCTCGGGGCACTCAACCCATTTCTATTCCACCATACCTTATGGCCCCATTTGATTTGAAGGTTCTAAAGGAGCCTTTGCAGGATTTGCTTGACAAGGGATTCATTAGACCTAGTGTCTCATCCTGGGGTGCACCAGTGTTGTTTTTAAAGAAGAAGGATGGTATGATGAGGATGTGTATTGATTATCGACAGTTGAGCAAAGTCACAATCAAGAACAAGTATCCTTTGCCAAGGATTTATGACTATTTTGATCAGCTAATGGGTGCCAAGGTATTTTCAAAGATTGATTTGGGATATGACTACCATCAATTGAAGATTAGGGCATCAGATGTCCCTAAAATAGTTTTTTGGACTCGGTATAAGCATTATGAGTTTCTAGTGATATCATTTCACTTGATAAATGCCACAACGACATTTATGAATTTGATGAATCGAATATTCAAGCCTTATTTGGATTCTTTTGTGATCGTCTTCATTGATGATATTTTGGTCTACTCCTACTGTCGAGAGGAGCAAGAGCAACATCTTCGGATTTTACTTTAGACCTTGAGAGATAGTCAGTTATATGCCAAGTTTTCAAAGTGTGAGTTTTGGTTGGATTCGGTTGCCTTTTTGGGCGTATATAGTATCTTCTGAGGGCATTAAAGTGGATCTCAAAAAGACCGAGGCAGTTCAGAACTGGACTAGACCTATTTTAGCTACATAGATTTAGAGATTCCTGCGTTTGGCGGTTTATTATCACCGGTTAGTGGAGTGGTTTTCATCTATCGCAACCCCATTGACTAGATTGACCTAGAAGGGTGCCCCATTCAGGTGGTCTGATGAGTGTGAGTTGATCTTTCAGAAGCTCAGTACTACTTTGACTACAACTACAATGTTGGTGTTGCCTACGAGTTTGGTATCCTACATCGTGTATTATGATGCATCAGGTATTGGGGTTGATACAACATTAAGACATTATGGCTGGGTGATTGTATACACTTATCGACAGTTGAAGGTTCATGATAAGAATTACCCTGTTCATGACTAAGAATTGGCAGCTAGTGTTCATGCATTAAAGAGTTGGAGGCATTACCTCTACGGTGAGTCGTGTGATGTATTCACAAATTATCGGAGTCTACAATATTTGTTTAAGCAAAAAGATGTCTGAGGTAATGGAGGTGGTTAGAGCTTTTAAAAGACTACGATATCACCACTTTGTCCACTCTAGGAAGGCTAGTATGATGGTTGATGCCTTGAGTAGAAAAATTGTGAGTATGGGTAGCCTTAGATATATTCCATTTCGTGAGAGGCAACTAATATCAGGTGTTCATGCATTGTCCAATCAATTCGTAAGGTTAGATGTTTTGTGTCACGACCCATTTTCCCTAATAGGTCGTGATGGAGCCCGACACTATTTGACGGGCCAGCCAACGCGGAAGTATAATTAAATTCTCATTTTACCTTTGCCAAAAACCATTATAATAGATTTTTCCCAATTTGAAGTTATAAACCAGTAAAGATCAATGAAATGTAAAGACAGTTATAAAACCTAAAATGACGTCTACTACTGTGTGTGCCAGAACCTGGTGTCACAAGCTATGGGCAACTAGTAGAATATGCACAAAAGAATAATACCCTATCCTACTATCTCGATCAGGATAGACAGAAACAACAAAAAATACAAGGAAGACTTCTTCAGCTGCGGATCATCAAGAAGGGAATGCAGCTCACTGTAGAAGTCCCAGATGCGCTCACTGATATGCACCAGAATGATGTCCGGATCCATCTGCCTCAAATCCTGTACATTTAAGTACAGAAGTGTAGCATGAGTACATAAACAATATGCACCCAGTAAGTATCCCGTCTAATCTCGAAAAAGTAGAGACGAGAGGTCGACTCGATACTTACTAAGGTCAATTAAAATATATATATATATATATATATATAAGTATGATGAGGTCAAATCATGGAATTTACATGCATCGACAGTTTCATGTCAAGTGGTATAGGTCAAGAAATCTACAACATCAAGTTTATAGTTTATCATATGAGATAATGGCCAAATAAAGCATATATAAGATTTTTCCACATTTAACATGCGCACACAATACCGAGGCGACGGCCCGAATCAACAGAAATAAACTGTGCACTTGCCGAAGGTCGACGGCGCGCCTATAGGTGCATATATTCATACCGAGGCGTTCGGCCCGATCCACAAATAAGGATGAAATCTCAAGTTCACACACATGGCACATAAGTGGTCAAAAATACCAAACCAAACTTAATGAACTATACAAGTATGCTCATATCCCCTTTTTAAGTCTCTAGTACACACTAGGTGTTCATAACAACAAATTAACATAAGAGATATATTTAATAGGCATGTTGTAGGTCCTAAGCTACCCGGACATTTAACATAGTAGTAGCTACGCATGGGCTCTCGTCACCTAACGCGTGCGTAGTCCCCGTATTTAGCAACAAACGCTCAAACATTTAATCCTAAAGGGACAATTCCCTCTTACGAGGTTAGAAAGGGGACTCACCTCGCTCCGAAGCGCACTTCCGATATCAAGAATAAGCCCAAACCCTCAATTTGTAGCCAAACGAGCACCAACTAATTAAAATAAGCAAGAACTAGTCAATAAGAGCTTACAAGGTTATATTCTAGTTGTTTAAGTAATTTCCTAACCATTAATGCAAGTTTCCTAAATTCCGACCCCGGGCCCACGTGCCCGGATTCCAATATTGTTCGAAAGAAGTTGTCCTCTATCACCTAAGGTTCACGAATATATGATTTCTAGTTTATTTCATGGCAAATTATAGGATTAAATCTTAGTTTTGATTAAAACCTAGGTATAACTCTAATCTCTTGATTTTTACCTAATTTTTAGTGTTAAATCTACCTAATGTTTATGTATTTAAGCTAAAAGTGAGTGGGGATTATTTACCTTGCAATGATATGTGGAAACTCTCTCTTTGAAACCTCCAAAATCACCCAAGTGTGTAGTGAAAAGTGAGAGAAATGAGTTTGGGTTCATATTAATGAACCCTTCTGTCCCCAGTGATTTCCGCTTATGCGGAAGAATCCCGCTTCTGCGGGTTTCGCTTCTGCGGATATGAGCTAGTTTTGTGGAAAAGGGACAAGGGGGCTTGTGCTGCTTCTGCGGTCTGAAACTCGCTTCTGCGAGTACGTTTAACCAGAAAGCCCACTACTCCTGTGGTTATGGGCCTGGGGCGGATGGACCGCTTCTGCGGTCGGGGTCCGCTTCTGCGGTTTCCCCTGGGCCTGGCCTCTTCCACTTTAGCGACTACTAGACCGCATCTGCAGTTCCGCTTCTGTGGCCCAAGAACCGCAGATGCGGTTATGACAGAAGCAGCAAATTCCTAGCCCTTTCTAAATTTCCAACTTCACTCGAACCTCGACCATTTGACGCTCGGGGCTCCCGAGCCGCACCGAATATACCAACAAGTCTGAAATCACGAGGCAGACCTAGTCGAACCCTCGAAACACTCAAAAAAAATGCTAACTCAAGGAATCCACCCCCAAAACCAAATGAATCAATTCATTGAACTTCAAGTTCTTAATTCTCCTCCAACGGGTCAAAACGCCCTTAAACTACTCGGATTGAAACCAAATTTTACGGGTAGGTCTTAATTGATATTTCGGACTTGTACCAAGTTTCAGAATCAAAATCCGAACCTGATATCTAGGAAAACAATGATTTCTTTGTTTATTTAAATCTTTGAAACTTAAACTTAACAATTTCACATAAAAATTCATTACTCGGGTTAGGGACCTCGGAATTTGATTCTGGGCATATACCCAGGTCCCATATTTTCCCATGGACCCTCAAAAATTGCCAAATCATGGTTTCGGGTTCGTTTCCCCAAAACATTGACCGAAGTCAAACTTGGCCTTTTTAAAGAAACTTAAAGAAGCATCTAGACTTATTCTTGCTCAAAACTCTTCTAACTTCCGAACCACCCATCTCCGCAAGTCGAAAATTAGCTAAAGCAAGTGCGGAAAGTTTTATTTAAGGGAACGGGGTTCAAAAATGCAAAACGACCAGTCGGGTCATTACATTCACCACCTCTTAAACAAATGTTCGTCCGCGAACGGACATAGAAAAGTACCTGGACTGCTGAATAAGTGGGGATATCAGCTCTGCATGTCCTTCTCGGACTCCCAGGTTGCCTCCTCGACCGATTGGCCCCTCCACTGGACTCTTACCGCAGAAATCCTCTTGGACCTCAACTGGCGATCATGTCTATCAACATGGCAACTGGCTCCTCCTCGTAGCCCATGCTCTCGTCTAGCCGAATGGTACTGAAATCCAACACATGTGAATAGTCGGCATAATACTTCCGAAGCATCGATACGTGGAAGACTGGATGAACTCCTGATAAACTAGGGGGTAAAGCAAGCTCATAGGCAACCTCTCCAACTCGCCTCAACACCTCGAAGGGGCCAATAAACCTTGGGCTCAACTTTCCCTTCTTTCCGAACCTCATAATGCCCTTCATGGGCGAAACCTTCAATAGAACCTTCTCACCAATCATGAATGATATGTCGCGCGCCTTCTGGTCCGCGTAACTCTTCTGCCTGGAATGAGCTGTGCGGAGCCTCTCCTGAATCAACTTTACCCTATCCAAAGCATCCTGAACCAAATCTGACCAAATCTGTTCCAACAACTTAGCCTCACCAGGCTCAAACCACCCGATAGGAGAACGACAACACTGACCATATAATGCCTCATACGGTGCCATCTCTATGCTGGACTGATAACTGTTATTATATGCAAACTCCGCCAAGGGTAAGAACTGATCCCACTGCCCTCCAAAGTCAATCACACATGCTCTAAGCATATCCTCTAAAATCTGAACTGTCCGCTCCGACTGCCCGTCGGTCTGAGGATGGAATGCCGTGCTAAGCTCTATGCGGGTCCCCAACTCACTCTGAATAGCTCTCCAGAAATGGGAAGTGAACTGAGGGCCTCTGTCTGATATGATGGAGACCGATACACCATGCAGCCTCACTATCTCCCGAATGTAAATCTAGGCATATCTCTCCGCCATATAAGTAGTCGCCACTGGAATGAAGTGGGCCGACTTGGTCAATCTATCCACAATAACCCACACTAAATCAACCTTCCGCTGAGTCCGCGTCAACCCAACCACGAAATCTATGGTGATGCACTCCCATTTCCATTCCGGAATGGGCATCTGCTGAAGTAGGCCACCTGGCCTCTGGTGTTCATATTTGACCTGCTGGCAATTCAAACATCTAGCGACATACTCTACTATGTCCTTCTTCATCCTCCGCCACCAGTAATGCTGTCTCAAGTCACGATACATCTTCGTGGCACCCGGATGGATGGAGTACCTCGAACTGTGGGCCTCCTCTAGAATCCTCTCCCTCAAGCCATCAACATTAGGGGCACATACATGGCCCTGAAGTCGTAACACACCATCCTCGCCAATATAAATCTCCTTGGCACCTCCCTGAAGTACCGTCTCTCTGAGAACTGCCAAATGTGGATTATCGAACTATCGGGCCTTAATCTGCCCCAATAACGAAGACTGAGCAACCACACATGCTAGAACCCAGGTGGGATCTGAAATATTGAATCTCACAAGTCTGTTAGCTAAAGACTGAATATCCACAGCTAATGGTCTCATCTCAGCAGGAATGAATGCCAAGCTACCCATACTCTCCGCCTTCCTACTCAAGGCGTCTGCTACCACATTTGCCTTGCCTGGATGATAAAGAATGGTAATGTCATAATCCTTCAGTAACTCAAGCCACCTGCGCTGCCTCAAATTAAGATCCCTCTGCTTGAACAAATGCTGCAAGCTGCGATGGTCTGTATAAACCTCACATGACACTCCATATAAATAATGCCTCCATATCTTAAGAGCATGAACAATCGCCGCCAACTCTAGAACATGCACAGGGTAATATTTCTCATGAACCTTCAGCTGACGTGAAGCATATGCAATAACTTGCCCCTTTTGCATCAATACACATCCCAAGCCGACGCGAGAAGCGTCGTAATACACTGTATACATCCCTGAACCGGAAGGCAATACAAGAACTGGTGCCGTAGTCAAAGCCATCTTGAGCTTCTGGAAGCTCTCCTCACCATCATCGGACTAACAGAATGGGGCACCCTTTTGGGTCAACCTGGTCAGAGGTGATGCAGTAGATGAAAAGCCCTGCATGAATCGCCGGTAATAGCCTGCTAACCCCAAGAAGCTTCTGATCTCGGTCACTGAAGAAGGATGTGGACAACTCTGAACTGCCTCAATCTTCTTGGGATCCACCTTAATACCCTCTCTTGACACTATATGCCCCAAGAATGCTACTGACTCTAACCAAAACTCACACTTGGAGAACTTAGCATAAAGCTGCTATTCTCGCAAGGTCTGAAGCACTACTCTTAAATGCTGCTCGTTCTCCCCCAGGCTACGTGAGTATATCAAGATGTCGTCAATCAAAACGATGACAAAAGAATCAATATAAGGCCTGAACACCCTGTTCATCAAATCCATAAATGCTGATGGAGCATTAGTCAAGCCAAAGGACATCACCAGAAATTCATAGTGGCCATACCTAGTCCTGAATGCAATTTTCGGAACATCAGAATCCCGAATCTTCAGCTGATGATACCCTGACCTCAAGTCAATCTTAGAGAACACCCTAGCGCCCTGCAACTGATCGAACAAATCATCAATACGGGGAAATGCATACTTGTTATTGATGGTAACTTTGTTCAACTGGAGATAATCAATGCACATCCGCATAGTCCCATCCTTCTTCTTCACGAATAGTACTGGTGCACCCCAAGGCGATACACTAGGACTAACAAACCCCTTTGCTAACAACTCCTCCAACTACTCATTCAGCTCCTTAGGAGCCATACGACACGGTGGGATAGATATAGGATGAGTGCCTAGAGCCAATTCAATATAGAAATCAATATCTCAGTCCGGAGGAATGCCAGGAAGATCAGAAGGAAAGACATCGACAAACTCTCGAGCTACTAGCACTGAATCAATCGTCGGAGACTCTGTAGAGGTGTCTTGCACATAAGCTAAATAAGCCAAACACCCCTTCTCCACCATGCGCTGAGCCTTCAGGAAAGAAATGACCCTGCTAGGCATATCAACTGTGGAACCCTTCCACTCCAATCTCGGCAACCCTAGCATCGCTGGAGAAACAGTCTTGGCATGTCAATCTAGAACGGCGTGATATGGAGATAACCAATCCATGCCCAGGATAACCTCAAAGTCGATCATATCGAGCAACAGAAGAGCTGCTCTAGTCTCAAAACCACAGAAAGTAACCACACAAGACCGGTAGATCCGGTTCACAACCACATAATCACCCACAGGAGTGGACACATGAACAGGAATACCCAAAGGCTTAGGAGAAATAGCCAGGAAATGAGCAAGCAAAGATGATACGTAAGAATAAGTAGACCCTGGATCAAATAATACCGATGTATCTCTACCGCTGACGGAGATAATACCTGTGATGAAGGCATCTGAGGCCAATGCATCCGGCCTGGATGGAAGAGAATAGAATCTAGCCGAAGCACCGGCTGTCTAGCCTCCACCTGACTGAGGAGAAGCTGGCTGACCTCTCCCTGTCTGGCCTCCACCTCTGGATCGGCCTCTACCACTCTGCCTCCACCTCTAGGTGGCTGGGCCGCTGGTGCTGGAGTCATGGGCTACTGCCCCTGCTGTACTGCCTTGCCCCTAAGTCTGGGGCAATATCTCCTTATGTGGCCTGTGTCACCACACTCAAAACAACGTGGTGCGATAACCTGCTGCCCTGATGACTGTCCCTGATGACTCGTAGACCCCGTGGGAGGAGCCTGGATAGCCGGTGGGCGATATGGAGTCTCCGGCATAGCACTGAAGTAGGGACCAGAAGACCCTGAAGACCTGAATACCCACTGGAAGAACCATGAACAGCTGGCGGGCGGTAGGAACTCTCCAGCATGGCACTGAAATAGGGGCGTGCTGGAGCACCCCGGGCGGGAGGTGGTGGTGCTGAAGGTGGGGGCCTACTAGGCTGACCCCTCCCATTCTGGCCTCTGCCCCTAGCTGGGGCACCTCTAAACTCTCTAAAGAATCTGGCTCTCTTGTTCTGCTGTATCTGCTCCCTACCCCTCAGGCGATATCCCTCAATCCGGCGAGCAATCTCGACCACAAGCTGATACTCTGTACCCATCTCCACCTCTCGGGCCATACCCGATCGAATACTGGTCTACAATCCAGCGACAAACCTCCGCACTCTCTCTGCATCTATAGGGAGTATCATAAGTGCATGGCGAGATAACTCAGAAAACCTCGCCTCATAGTCGGTCACAGACATCTGACCCTGCTCAAGGTGCTCAAACTGATACCGAAGCTCTTCCCTCTCAGAGAGTGGAATATACCTGTCCAGGAACAACTGTACGAACGGTCACCAAGTGATGGGAGGAGAACCGGCGGGCCTACTAAGAACATAGGACTACCACCATCTACGGGCCCTGCCCTCAAGCTAAAAAGTAGTGAATTCGATCCCATGCGATTCCAATATCCTCTTAGCGTGCAGTCTGTCCCTGCACCTATCGATGAAATCCTGGGCGTCCTCATGACGCTCACCTCCGAAGACTGGAGGGTGAATTCTGGTCCATCTATCTAGTAACTTCTGCGGATCGAACTCCACAGCTGGCCTAGGCTGGGGTGCCGCTGCAGTAACTGGCTGAACCCCCTCTGCGGGTAATGCACCCGGAGTCTGATATACCGTGGCTGCATGAACTGGAGCCTGAGAAGTAGGGGTCTGTGCTCCCCCTCCTGCATGTGAAGCAGCTGGGTCCGCTGGAAATAAACCAGCCTGAGTCATGGTGTCCATGAACCGAAGCATACGGCCCATGACCTCCTGAAATCCTGGCGCAGTCATGAAATCTACCGAAGTAGGCACGGCTGCGGGCGCCTCGCCCTGCTTTTCAATAGTGGGATCCCTCGCAGGGTCTACCGGTGGTGCAACTGGAATAGCTCTGGGATGCCCTCGTCTCCTACCACGGGCTGGTGCCCTCCCCCAGCCTCTAGCAACGGGGGGAGCAACTACTCCTAGGTCCAAAACGTCAGCGGTACGTGTCCTCACCATCTGTGAGAGAATAGAAGAGGAAATTTAGTACACTGACCACTGCACGATGGAAAATGAATAAAGAATAGTCTTTCCTAACACCCTTTAGCCCCTCGAAGATAAATACAGACATCTCCGTACTGATCTACAATACTCTATTAGGTTTGCCCGTAACTTGTGAGACCTATGTGAACCTAGTGCTCTGATACCATGTTGTCACGACCCATTTTCCATAATAGGTCGTGATGGCGCCCGATACCATTTGCCGGGCCAGCCAACGCAGAAGTATAATTAAATTCTCCTTTTACCTTTGCCAAAAACCATTATAATAGATTTTTCTCAATTAAAAGTTATAAACCAGTAAAGATCAATGAAATGTAAAGACAGCTATACAACCCAAAATGACGTCTACTACTGTGTGTGCCAGAACCTGGTGTCACAAGCTATGGGTAACTAGTAGAATATGCACAAAAGAATAATACCCTATCCTACTGTCTGGATCAGGATAGACAGAAACAACAAAAAAATACAAGGAATACTTCATCGGCTGCAGATCGACAAGAAGGGAATGCAGCTCACCATAGAAGTCCCAGATGCGCTCACTGATATGCACTAGAATGATGTCCGGATCCACCTGCCTCAAATCTTGTACATTTAAGTACAGAAGTGTAGCATGAGTATATAAACAATATGCACCCAATAAGTATCCCGTCTAATCTCGAAGAAATAGAGACGAAAGATATATTTACTAGGCATGTTGTAGGTCCTAAGCTACCCGGACATTTAACATAGTAGTAGCTACGCACGGGCTCTCGTCACCTAACGTGTGCGTAGTCCCTGCATTTAGCAACAAACGCTCAAACATTTAATCCTAAGGGGACAATTCCCTCTTATGAGTTTAGAAAGGAGACTCACCTCGCTCCAAAGCGCACTTTCGATATCAAGAATAAGCCCAAACCCTCAATTTGTAGCCAAACGAGCACCAACTAATTAAAATAAGCAAGAACTAGTCAATAAGAGCTCACAAGGTTAAATTCTAGTTGTTTAAGCAATTTCCTAACCATTAATGCAAGTTTCCTAAATTCCGACCCCGGGCCCACGTGCCCGGATTCCGATATTGTTCGAAGGAAGTTGTCCTGTATCACCTAAGGATCACTAATATATGATTTCTAGTTCATTTCATGGCAAATTATAGGATTAAATCTTAGTTTTGATTAAACCCTAGGTATAACTCTAATATTTTGATTCCTAATTTTTAGTGTTAAATCTACCCAATGTTTATGTATTTGAGCTAAAAGTGAGTGGGGATTACTTACCTTGCAATGATATGTGGAAACTCTCTCTTTGAAACCTCCAAAATCGCCCAAGTGTGTAGTGAAAAGTGAGAGAAATGAGTTTGTGTTCGTATTAATGAACCCTTCCGTCCCCAGTGATTTCCGCTTCTGCGGGTTCCGCTTCTGCGGACATGAGCCGCTTTTGCGGAAAAGGGGCAAGGGGGCCTGAGCCGCTTCTACGGTCTGAAACTCGCTTCCGCGAGTACGTTTAAGCGGAAAGCCCACTGCTTCTGTGGTTATGGGCATGGGGCGGATGGACCGCTTCTGCGGTCGGGGGTCCATTTCTGCGGTTTCCCTTGGGCTTGGCCCCTGCCGCTTCAGTGACTACTGGACCGCATTTGCGGTTCCGCTTCTGCGGCCCAAGAACCGCAGATGCGGTTATGACAGAAGCAGCAAATTCCCAGCCCTTTCTAAATTTCCAACTTCACTCGAACCTCGACCATTTGATGCTCGGGGCTCTCGAGCCCCGCCCGAATATACTGACAAGTCTGAAATCATGAGGCGGACCTACTCAAACCGTCGAAACACTCAAAACAACGTTAAATTGAGGAATCAACCCCCAAAACCAAATGAATCAATTCATTGAACTTCAAGTTCTTAATTCTCTTCCAACAGGTCAAAATGCCTTTAAACTACTCAGATTGACACCAAATTTTACGGGTAGGTCTTAACTGATATTTCAGACTTGTACCAAGTTTCGGAATCAAAATCCGAACCTGATACCTAGGAAAATAATGATTTCTTTGTTTATTTAAATCTTTGAAACTTAAACTTAACTATTTCACATAAAAATTCATTACTTGGGCTAGGGACCTCGGAATTCGATTATGGGCTTATGCCCAGTTCCCATATTTTCCCACGGACCCTCAAAAATTGCCAAATTACAATTTCGGGTCCGTTTCCCCAAAACATTGACCGAAGTCAAACTTGGCCTTTTTAAAGAAACTTAAAGAAGCATCTAGACTTATTCTTGCTCAAAACTCTTCTAACTTCTGAACCACCCATCCCCGCAAGTCATAAATTAGCTAAAGCAATTGCGGAAAGTTTTATCTAATGGAACGGGATTCAAAAATGCAAAACGACCAGTCGGGTCGTTACATTTCGGAGCCTAGTCAGGTCCTTGCTTGCATGATTTCTCGATCTTCTTTGTATGAGCGCATGAGAGAGCGTCAGTATGATGACCCCCATTTGCTTGTCCATAAGGGCATGGTATACAATAGTAATGCCAAAAAGGTTTCTATTAGGGATGATGGGGTGTTGCGGATGTAGAGTCGAATTTGTGTGCCTAATGTGGATGGACTACATGAGTTAATTCTTGAGTAGGCCCACAGTTCACGATATTCCATTGATCCGAGTGCTGCTAAGATGTATCAGGATTTGAGATAGCATTATTAAAGGAGAAGAATGAAGAAATATATAGTATAATATATAGCTCTGTGTTTGAACTGCCAGCAGGTGAAGTACGAAGATCAGAGGCCTAGCAGTTTGCATCAAAGACTTGACATTCCCGAGTGGAAGTGGGAGCGTATTACAATAGATTTCGTTGTTAGGCTCCCACTGACTTTGAGGAAATTTGACGTAGTATGGGTCACTATGGATAGGTTGACCAAGTCGGCGCATTTTATTATGGTGGAGCTACCTATTCTTCAGCGCAGCTAGATGGGATCTATATCCGCAAGATTATTCGTCTTTACGGTATGCTGGTGTTTATTATTTTTGATCGGGCACACAGTTCACATCGCATTTTTAGAGGTTCGTACAGTGTATGCTAGGCACACCGGTTGAGTTGAGTACAACATTTAACCTCCCAAAAGAACGAGCAGTTCGAACGCACCATTTAGATATTTGTGGATATGCTTCGCACCTGCATATGGATTTTGGAGGTTCTTGAGATTAGTTTTTGATGCTTGTGGAGTTTGGCTACAACAACATATACCAATCGAGTATTAAGATGGCTCTTTATCAAGCCTTATATGGTAAGCGGTGTCGTTCTCCGACTAATTGGTTTGAGCCGGGAGAGGCTCGGTTGTTGGGTACTAATTTCAGTCGGGATGCCTTGGAAAAGGTCAAGATGATTCAGGATCGGCTTCGTACAGCACAGTCTAGGCAGAAGAGTTATGCCAATTAGAGAGTTCGTGATGTTGCATTCATTGTTGGAGAGGGTTTTCTCGGGTTTCGCCCATGGAGGGTACAATGAGGTTTCAGAGGAAAGGAAAGTTGAGCCCTAGTTATATCGGACCCTTTGAGATCCTTGAGAGAGTTGGTGAGGTGGCCTACAAGCTTGCATTGCCAACTAGCTTATCAGTAGTTCACCCGGTGTTCTATATTTCCATGTTTCGGAAGTATCAGGGTGATCCCTCCCATGTATTAGATTTCAGATCAGTCCAATTGGTAAGGATTTGATGTATGACGAGAAGCCGATGGCTATTCTAGCTTGGTAGGTCCAGAAATTGAGGTCTGAGAGTTATCCTTCTGTTAGAGTGTCATGGAGAGGCTAGATGATCAAGGAAGCTACGTGAGAGTCGAAGTCCGATATACAGAGTAGATACTCCCACCTTTTCACCAGTCTAGGTACTTTTCTATGTCCATTCGAGGATGAACATTTCTTTTAGAGGTAGAGAATGTGATGACCCAATCGGTCATTTTGAACACTAGCCCTTATTTCCGTGTTCCTAGACCTCATTTAGCTTTGTTTGATGTTTCTTGGTGTGAGTGCATAGTCCTTGTTGCTTTTTGAAAATCTTTTATGTGAAAATTTGAAGAAAATATAATTTTTGGTTTAAAAAATAACTAGAATTGATTACGATTAACATTTTGTGAAAACAATCTCAGATTGGTGTTCTGATAGTTTTGGTAGGTCTGCATCGTGATTTTGGACTTGGGTGTATGTCGAAATTGAAATTAGAGGTCCCTTGGTTAATTTGACTCATTTGCCGAAATCTAGTATTTTGAAAGTTTGGAAATTGCCTAAGTTTGACAGTAAGTTGATTTCATGGTTAACGAGTTCAGATTTAGATGTTGACACTTGGTATAGGTCTGTATTACTATTTAAAACTTGTCTTCAAAATTTGGTGCAATTCAGAATTGGTTTGACATGATTTGGACGCTTCGATGTGATTCTAGTTGTTCTTGAGTTTACTTTGAAATTTCATTCATTTGGACGTTTGATTTGTAGAATTAGATGTTATTTTGGTGATTTGATTGCGCGAGCGAGTTCGTATGATTTTATTACACTTCTATTCATGTTTAGTTTGGAGCCCGAAGTGCTCGAGTGAGTTTTGGATGCGTTTCAGATGGGTTTGGATGGTTTAAATTTAGCTGATGACCTTCCATCTCTGGTGTTCTGATGCAGATCTCGCATTTGCAAGGTCTCACTCGCATTTGCAAGGTCTGGCTCGCATTTGCGAGCCTCGTTTTTGCGAACAAGAGTTCACATTTGTGGGCAGAGCCTGGGATTGGATAAACTCGCATTTGCGAAGAAATGGTTTGCAATTGCGAACAACATAGAATCTCATTTGCAATAACTTGGTCACATTTGTGATGCCTGAAAAAATAGGACTTCTTCGCAATCGCGAAGATATTGTCCGCATATATGAAGGCTGGTTATTCACATTTGCAATAATTTTGTCCCATTTGCGATTTCTGTTCTTCTGAGGCAGGGTTCTCATTTGCGACTCTTGTCTTGCATTTGCGATGTTCGCAATTACTAACAGGACTTCGCAATTACAATATTCGCAGCTGGGTAAAAGAGGGGAAATCGGAACTTAGATCCTTTTATAACATTTCTCAATCCTAAGCACTCTAAAGGCGATTTTCCAAGAGGTTTTTCTTCCCAAATTAATTGGTAAGTAACTTTAATCTATTTCTTTTCAATTCCCTATTAGTTTTCTTGAGATTTCAACATCAAATTTAGGATTTTCAAGGTAGAAATTAGGGATTTGGGAAGAAATTGAGAATTTTGTAAAATTAAGATTTAGACCTCGAATTGAGGTCGAATTTTGAAACAAAGTACATAACCGGGCTCAGTGGTGAATGGGTAATCGAATTTTGGTCCGACACTCAGGTTTTGACCAAGCGATCCTGGGGTTGACTTTTTAAAAAATTATCGAAATTGAACTTCTTTCATCAATAGGTAGTTTCTAAAGCTTATTTTGAATCATTTGATCAATAATTTACTAGATTCAATTGGTTTGGAGGTTTTTTCAAAAGGCAAGGTCGTGGTTGGTTGATTGCTTTATTTACGGAGTAAGATAAGTGTTGAGTCTAAGCTTGACTTGAGAGAATTAGAAATTCTTGAACTATGTGTTATGCGAATTAAGTGGAAAAACGACGTATATGCGAGGTGACGAGTGTATATATGCTATCATGATACTTATTTCCATGTTTTGGTTTATTTCATGATATATCTTGCTTTATGCCTTAATTGTTACGTACCTTTGTTTGACTTCTATACCATAATTGTTACTTGTCATTTAATTATTCCTTTGCCTTAATTTGTCCGTTCCTCTCATGACTCCATGCTTATTTGCTATTTGCCTTAATTGTCACATCTTTTATTTGTGCTATTGTTTTGGTAATAATTATTGCGTTCTATAATGTAATTTCACTTGTGTGAGTTGTTTAGTTGTTAGATATCGATGAATTGGTAAAGTTAAAACTTCAAATTATTAGAGATTCTTTTATTATTTTGTGATTCTTTATTGCATTGTACATTTATCCTCTTGATGTAGAAATTCTTGTAATTTTTTTTGTTGAATTGTTCATGTTGATTATTGAAATTGTTTGGGGAGCGGGTTGCACGCCATAATGAAAATTGAAAGGTAATGAATTGAAATAGTGAAATAAGGATAAATTATGATATGAACCGATAATAATATGGTGGGATCGGGTTGTGCGCCGTAACAGATTGCATATGTTGTTGTTGTTGTTGTTGTTGTTGTTGTTGTTGCATATATGTTATTGTAAGTGACCCACCTTAGCCTCGTCACTACTTAGTCGAAGTTAGGCTCGATATTTATATAGTACATGGGTTCGGTTGTACTCATACTACACTCTGCACTTCTTTTGCAAATACCGGAGTTGATCCCAGCGACGCTTAGTGAGATTGCCTGGATCCGGCTACTTGTGGATACGTGTGGTATAGCTATACAGTGTCCGCAGCCCTGAAGTCCCTTTCTGCTTTATCATTGTTGTTTATTTAGATTCAAACAATTGTGTTTATTCAGATTATGATATGTAGCACCCTAGATGCTCATGTATTCATGACTCCAGTTTCTATCATTCAACAGTTCATCACATTATTTCAGACTATTTAATTGTTGTTGTTAGCACTTTGATTTGAATAGTTAAAATTGGCAAATAAATCTAGCTAACATTAGCGTGCATAGAAAGTGAAATGTTAGGCACCATCACAATCCCGAAGGTGAGACTCCGGGTCAAGACACTTGGACTTTCCTTGCCCGACATGAGCTTTGATGAAAGAATCTGCAAGCATTTCAAAAAATTCAATTCAATATTCATGTGAAAGAGAATACTACGTTAAATCTCCCTTCGTTAGGGTTTCACCAAATTTTGTTAGCAAAACAGATTCGATCTCATGCGAAGTCAAATCATTTCCCTGTACAGCCATAGTGTAAGTTATGATGTACTCCTATGGATCTGAAGTTCTATTGTACTTCGTAATATTTGGCATCTTGAACCTTTTTGGAATCAACTCCGGAATCACACTTGGTTTGAATGGTAAGTGAGTATATTCTTTAAATCCGGGCCCTTCAATACCGGAGGTGCCATTGGGATCTGATCCATCCGAGCATGAAATTCTTTAGTGTATTGATCCATCTGATCATTCATTTACCTAATGAACCTCATGAGCTCTATTTTAGAAATATCATCTGTGTTGTTATCGTTTTCAGACCAATTGTCTGCACCACCTGTTTGATTATCATTGAATCCGAACTCATCCCTCGAAGCGTTGTTACCGGTTCTTTGTGTTGTTTGGTTTGCATGCACGCTGGGAGGTACTCGAACTCCTCTATTGAAATTATTTAAGGCAACCAATAGTACTTGCTGGAGCTCAGTCATTATCCGCCCCTATCTAGAGAGATGATTCATGAAATCTCTTTGATGTGCTTTCAAAACTTTTACCATATTAGCCACAGGTTCATCATTCATATTATCAGGGGTAGGACCCCTAACAAGCAGAGTATATTGTCCTTCCCGGATTAAAGTTGCTTTATTCTTATCATTGTGTGTTTCATTGGTAGAATCATCATGCTGATCTCAACCACAAAGATTGTCCACATGCTCATTGACATTGGTTGTTCCAATATTGAGCGAGTTGATGACATCATTAGATACCTTATTTATTTTTGCTTACGAAAGAAAAACGTCAAAATACGTTAGAAAAAGACGGATAGATCAAAGTAATTAGTAAAAGATAAATATATCAAAGTAATACCACAATTGTCTATGTCCCACGGTGGCGCCAAACTATTTACCCATAAAATTATACAACTAAATTTGTAACGTAATTTATAAACACATGAATTAAATTGATCCAAGAAAATAAAATAATATAAAACAAAATCGAATAAAGTAAGAAACAATTGAAGAAGAGGCGAGCCTGGGCCTTGAATTGTACTTTTCCGGTAACAAGAACAATATATAAAATACAGTACTTGGCAAAATAATGTTAATAGAATAAGAGAATATATTTAGCTCTTTTTTCATACAAGTATTTGTGTCCATACAATAAGTACATATTCCTCTATTTATAACTATATTAAGGTTAACACGATTCCCAAATTAAGTTCTTCTTTAATGTGAATAAAGACTCCTCTTGATAGCCGCATAACAGTTGAGTGTAAATACTAAGATTCTTTGTAAAGGTCGCTCCCTGAATGCTGTCTTCTTCAGCCAATATCTTACTTTCAAAGGTTCCTCTTTCCGATCTTGATGTCCCTGGGACTCATATAATACTGGCCACATACTTGGATCCGATATCAGTTATTTGATGACTCGTCTCCTACGTATCTTTACGGTCACGTGCTCACTTGACGAACATCCACCTGCCATCTACTAATTTTACCATATACATCAAGCAAACAATATAATAAATTATGTTGAATTTCACTCGTACATGGATTACTGTCAGGAAACACCAACCAAACAGGCCCTAAGTGTTAAAGCAAACTCACTTTCTTATCTAATTTTTAATGTAAACTTTCATGCTAGCACTACTTCGTACAGTTTTAATTTTGAACGTTTTAAATAATCTTTGTCATAACAGTACATCGTCAATTATTTAACATTTATTACGTATGTAATAATTTTTAATATGGTCAAAGTCTATCTTCAATAAAAGCTTCCACATGCATATCCACCTACTAATCACTTGCTCCTATTACTTAAAGCTCATATCATTGAAATACTACAGCTAGTTCAAATAAAATGTTCAAAATTCAACATGGACCATCAGTCACTCTCAGCACATACATTCAAAGTGTCTCCATCGTCCGGCGACTCGAGGACATTGCCACCACAAGGAGTCGTCGACGAACCACGTCATCGGTAGCCCGGTTTACAAGTGATCAGTATTGGAATAGGGCCATCGGTAACTGTATACGGATACGTGCAATGAATAATAGTACAAGAAATGTTATTAAGACAGTTGATGATGAGGTGGTTTCAACTGTAGAAAGTGAAGGAGAATCAATAGATGTGAAGGTAGTGGTTATGCTAAAGAAAAAGATGAAAGGGAAGCTATCAGATAAATTTGGAGAGTGGATGGAATCAATTACAAAAGGATTAATTGGTGGTGCAATGTTGATTCAGCTCGTTAGCGAAGATATTGATCCTGGTTAGCTTTTTCCATCCTAATTAAACGACTCCATGTCGGTTATATATATGTAATTTAATTTTATACAATTACAGGAAAAATCTTCCTTCAAATTTATAAGAATTTACCTCTCAATGATTTTTTTCACAATGGAAGATGAGAAGATTAGACTTTAGACACATACTATATATATATATATATATATATATATATATATATATAT
>MU688728.1:7362-29604 GCA_026770625.1 Nicotiana glauca | reverse complement strand
AACATATTACATAGAAAATGTCTAAATATCTTAACCCTAAAATCATTTCATCATATCATCATCGCCTCTCTTCCTTCGCCCCTCACTGAACCTCGCCGGAACCCTCACCGGCGGGAAACACTACTTACTCCAATGACCACCAGAAAAATACCATAGCTTCCTTATGAGTCCCTCTTCCCATTCCCATTCCCACTTGTATTTTCCTTCGAATCTTGCCGGAAAACTTCAAATATTGAATTTAAGTTTTCCGGACAAGACTCAAAGTATGCCAAAAATTCCCAAAAATAACACCCTAGACTCGCCTAAACCTCCTCTACCCAACCCCCATACCCATTTGCTTCGAACCTGCCCGGAACTCCTCGAATTTTAGTTTCAATATTTCTAGTCAAGAACCCTAACTCAATTCTTGGGGATTCTTGACCGTAATATCCCTAATTATGTGTTTTCTTTTGGAAGACACACCATTAGGGATGTTACGGATCAAGAATCCTGGAGGATTCAAACAACCATGGCTGGCCGGAGTTTTCTTGCAACTGTAAGTTCTGCTTCTTATAAAATTCATGAAAAATCTTTTATGAACTTGTTTTAGGTAAATTTAGTTCATTTTATTTCTATTTCTTTATCCTTTCCATTTTTCTGATTCTGGCTTGATTCACATTAGTAAATAATTTAAGTATTTCAATCAGGTTTTGGTGTTTGGTCTCGTATGAATTTCTGTTGATATTTTGTAATTTCTTAGGGTTTTTTAAAATTCGTTCAATGATTACTCAATTAGGATAATTGCATTGCTTAAATTTTGGTTTTCTTCTATTTTGTTGTTTGATTTGTTATTAATTGTTCATGTTAAAAAAACAGAAGGTGATTTGATTTTACTTAAATTCTAATTTCTGATATTAGTTAGGGTTATTCATTAGGGGTGTGAATTGGTTATAGCTGTTTAGATTAGTTAACAATAATTAGTCTATAATAATAAAAGCAAAGAAGAAGAAAAGAATTAAAGGCAGTAATTCTAAGAATAAAGTGGGGGAATATTGGGTATATAAAATGGGTTAATAGTAATTACAGCATGATTTCAGGGGTAATATGGGCATAGAAAAGGGTAGTTTACTCAGGTTTAGTAAATTCTGAAATGAAGTAGGGGCAGTTCAGGAATTGTAAGGGGTATAGAACATTCTAGAATGGACTCTAGTGTAGATTTTAGCTAAATATGTGCACTTACTTGTAGCACAAGTCATAAAATAAGGGGTCAAAAAGGAATAAGTTAGGGACTAGTGTGTAAAAATTAAAATTTGAATTTCCCTCCAAGTTAAATCTATAAATAGGCAGTCCATTTACTTGTTTAAGAAGTTTAGAACCTCCACATTTTTCCCTCCTCAATTTCCTTCTCAATTTTAGATCTCATTTCGAAATTTAAGCCTTAAAAATCCAAAAATATCAGTAGGAAAATCAAAATATACTGTTGCATCAAATTTTCAATTCAATCTCAACTTCTTAGTCATAATTCTAGTATTTTGAGGATCAGAACTTGTTTGAAGTCAGTTCGAGTGGATTCAGATTATTCCTTGGTTGAATTTTGGGGTCAATACATATTGTTGATGTGGTTTTGAGTGGTTCTAAGTCTAATTTGGTCAAAAATCATTCCTGCACTTGCTTTTGTTTTGCTGTGGATACTGCTGTTACGGTTAGAGTGATCCTGTTTAGAATTTTTGCTGGTCCTTTTCTTCTCCTTTGTATTTCAAATTTCTAGGTATTTTCCTTGGCTTATAATTGATGATCCATTGTTGAGATGTGATCCAGCTTGAAGTAATGAAAAAAATGGATTCCAGTCTCTTTCCTGTTATTACTAGGCTGTATTATGTGCATATTATATTCATAAATTGCATAACTAATTAGGATTATATTTTCTTAAATCACACGTATAGGATTGTATAATGCAATGAGCAGACTGTTGTGGACTTTCAATTTGTGATAACTCAATATATTGTAACCATGTATTTGTGGATGTTAGCTAGTGTAATACAATTTAGTAGTCCTAGTATGCTTAGCTTAGTTTAAGTTTGATTGCAAATAATGGTAGAATAGCTGGAGATAATTATTATATGCGTCTTGCCTAGCTGTTAATATCATTAATACAATGCATTTCGTAAGTAGTTGAGTTACTAACTGGTCTGAGTTATGAGATATGAATTATCAAAAAGCACTATAAGTTTGGGCTTAACCAATCATACTACGTTAGGTTATTCTTCTTTACTAAACCAAAATAAAAGCCTTAGAATAAATTTGGGTTCAAAGTGTGGCCTGGATCTTTCAGTCACGGGCCCAGTATATACATTTGGCCCATGTGGTTAAGTTTGGACCCGCACTACCTGGGTAATACAATAGTCTTTGTGCACTTAAACTAAAGGATTTCAGGCCCAAAAGCATTGTTGTAGTTAGAATTAAAATTAAGGATTCAAATATAGTAACATTTTTAAAAAAAAAAATAAATAGATAATTAGGACATGGGAAATTAAATTCATAAATATGAAATCAAGTTTTTGAATTAGGTAGCGGGTTCAAGCTAAAAGGTTTTATCCTTTTGTTTGAATCCGGACTTGAATTTGAGATTTGAATTTATATTCAAGGATTAATTAACCTTTAGAGACAAAACAAAAAAAAATAGAAAATTAGTTACTTTAGTTTGGCCTTTAATAATAAAATAAGACGAGCCTCGCCAAATAAAATATACAATTGTGGGGCCCTCATTAATTACTTAATTCAAAAATACTTAGTATTCGGGACGGGCCGTTTAGCGAATTTCATGGCCTTTCCAAAAGATAACAACACGTTAGTCGCTTTAGGCACGATTTTTAATAATCTTACATTCCTAAATTCGGGTGTGCATTTCATGCGACCCAAATCCAAATCCGAAAATATTGAATAAGAATGTGTCTAGGATCCGGGTGCATTTCATGTGACGTGATCCAAAAATACGTTCTTAAACGACGTTCACTTTCTTAACAATCGATTGAAAGCGGTAAATAATTCTAAAATTGCACTATAGATCTAACATGTATTAAAATCAGATATTTTAGCCAAATATAGCAGTTGAGCGACCGTGCTAGAACCACGGAACTTGGGAGTGCCTAACACCTTCTCCCGGGTTAACGGAATTCCTCACCCGGATTTCTGGTTCGCAACTGTTAAACAGAGTCAAACCTTTTCCTCGGTTTGGGATTCAAACTGGTGACTTGGGACACCATAAATTTTCCAAGTGGCGACTCTGAATCTTAAATAAATGAATTCCATTTCGGTTGTCCTTAAATTGGAAAAACTCCTTTTTATTATATCCTTTCCCCGGGGTGTAGTAAAAGCTTTGGTGAAAAGGAGGTGTGACAGGGGGGAGAGATGAGGATGACAACAAAGTGGTATGAGGCACAAAAATGAAGAAAAGGAAAGGCGGTGAAAAATAAATAAAAGCAAAAAGACAAAAAGAATGCTCAATGTAGGAAAGAATAAGAAGGGATTCAAGAAAAGTAAAAGAAAGAAAGGTGTGGAAAAATTGAAAAAGGAGAAAAGAATTGAAATGCATAAGAAAGAGTGACGTTGTGTCTCTCTGACCCCTTAGAAAGAAGTGAAATGACTCAAAGAGTCAAGAGATTTGTGCCAAATGAATCAAAAGAAGTACTTAAGTGAAGAGTGAACCCACTTGAACAAAAACATGTCATACCCTTACCTAAAAGCCTTCGCATTGACTCCACAAAAGCCCTATATGATCTTGAGTTGAATGACACTTGCATTAGTGGATACTTCTATGAGGGTCAAGCATATGGTACTTAGAGCCGGACTTGTGACCTTTTCTTGACAAAGATGAGTGAATTCCCATTAACCTCGGTTTGTGTGTCAATACTCTAAAATGTGAGGTTTGCTTAGGGAAAGTTGAGGATGTGTGAGTTTGGGTTCCATGATGACCAAAGTAATTTAGAGAGTTCTTTGATGTAATGAGTCAACTCTTGATGCTCTTGTGCCATACTTGATCCATGGTTTTTCAAAGGTTAAAAGTTATTAATGATTCATTCGTATTGAGGGCAATTATTAGTCCCAATTGATGCTTATTGAGGATACTTTAGGACAGCTGAAATTACTTGGATTTTACCTTAAGGGGTGGGTCTTATTTTGTTTTCTTGAGGACAAGCAAAAGCTTAAGTTTGGGGGAGTTGATAACTAGGGATTTTGCCATGTTTTATACTCCTTCTTGCTTATGCTTTGGTTACAAATTGTTATAAAATAGTCCCAAAAGGCTCATAAGTGTGCTTGATTGCAGGTTTGATCGACAAAGTGATGAAATGTCAAGGATCGGCTCAAAAGGGAGTGAAACCTGCTCAAGTATCAAAGACAAGGCAAACTGAGGGCAAAAAGGCCTAGTGCGGCCACATTCGACTTAGTGCGGTCCGCACTAGGTAGATTCAGAGAGTGTGTTTTAAGGAAAAACACCTAGTGCCGCCATAGTCCATTCTGTGCGGTCCGCACTAGGTAGATTCAGAGAGTTGGCAAAACCAGGCTTCAGGCAATTTGGCCGCCATTCATATTGCGCGGTCCGCGGTGAAGGCTCTGCGGCCGCACGACCATTTTGTGTAGTCCGCGGAGTAGAGATTCAGAGAGTTAAAATTGCCAGATTCCAAGCCTTTGTGGTCCGCGGTCATCTTTGTGTGGACCGCGCTAGCTGCCTCCGCGGCCGCGGTCCATTCTGCGCGGTCCGCAGAGCCTAACTTTAGAGAGACAAGTTTTGAAATCCAAGAGCCTTGTGTGGTCGCGGTCCATTTTGTGCGGCCCGCCCCCCCCCCCCCCCCCCCCCCCCAGGGGTATTTTTGTCCATTTTTTCTAGCTCAGTATAAATAGAATATTTTACCATTTTTAGGTTATCTGTTATCTTCAGAACTGAGTTGCGCTTGTGAGAACGCCTTTTATATCCATTTTTGGCATCTTAGCTTCAAATTAACGATAGATTCTTGTAATTTAATTCAACATTTAGTTATTATGTCTTGTTCTTCATCTATTTCTTCATTTTCTTTTTCAAGCATTAGTAGCTAAACCCATTAGCTAGGGTTGTGGCTCAACCCTAGTATGGGTAATTGATGGGTGTTGCCATCTAGGGTTAGATTGACTTTTGGTGTTTGCTATTTGGGTTGATTTTTATGTTTTAATCTATGAATTGGTGGTTGCAAACACTGATTTGTGTTTTGTAGATTTGACTCTTCTTAAGAAAGAGAGTCTAAGTCTCCAAAATTGACCCAACAAGGAATTGGGATGGACTCATGAGAAATGATAGTCCCAATTAAAGGGTTAAACCTCGAGAGAGTAATCACCCTACTTGAACCCTAGTTGCTTGATCTAATTTGCCTACCCATTTGGCCTCGAGAGTCTCAGTTGAGCAAAATCACTCTCTCTCTCTACCGAGAGGTGTAAGAGTGGGTAAAATTGTGCAATGGTTATAGCATAAGCCCCAATTATGTCAATAGAACCTTAGTAACATCTATCTGTCAATTAGCCACCGAGGTGATATCACGACCCTAGTGCTCTTCTTCCCATTAGATACAACTTTAGCAATCATCTCGTAGCATAACCTAGTTTTAATTAGTAGATTGATAATAGTAGTTCATAATTGAAAACCCAAAATGAAGAGAAGATCATCTAAGAGCACACACACAATTCTATCTAAGTAGATACCTGAATTCCTTCTAGCTCTCTTAGGATTCGATCCAGACCCTCATATCGGGTAAAAGCTATTGTGACCCTTTTCTCCTACTTGTTAATAGTGTGGAGTTGGTTGCGATCAGTATGTTCTTTCATGCTGGAATGGTATGCACAGGATTTATTTGGATTGACCCACTGAGAAGGGTTTTTAGGGGTTATAGCAGGGATAGGGGTGACATAACCAGCAGCTTTGAGCCTTTCGTACAGCTGGTTAATTGGTTCAGCAATGGTGGTATACTGTTTGGGTGTCCTGCGGTCAAAATTTGGTCGAGGTCTAGGGAAGTTTTAACGTAGGGGAGGTGATTGATAGTGGGATGGTTGGGTGTTGTAGGTTTGGTAAACATGTGCTAGTTGTGAGTATTTGGGTGAAGTGGGCTGATATGCCGGAGGTGATTGATAAGTGAGTGGAGGAGTTTGGTAAGAGGGTGAGGGTGCTGGGTAGTTTGGGGTAGGCTGATATGTGATTTGAGGTATCGGATAGGTTTGGTATTTGAAAGGGGATTTGGTCCTCTGTGCAACCATTACAGCACCTATGTCCCTTTTCTTAGACGTACCACCAGACTGTAAAGCCTTATTGGTAGCTTGCAAGGCTTCAAAGTTCGTAACCATACCACTCTTGATGCCTTCCTCGATCTTTTCTCCTAGCTTGATAATGTCAGAAAATTTATGGCCTTCGATTATCATCAGTCTCTCATAATATTGTAGGTCTTGGGCCCGAACGAAGAATTTGTTCATTTTCTCTTCTTCCAGAGCCGGCCTAACCTTGGCAGCTTCGGACCTCCATCGAGTAGCATACTCACAGAAGGTCTTTGTGGGCTTCTTCTTCAAATTTTGAATATAGAACACATCTGGCGCATTCTTTGTATTGAACCTGAATCTGTCCATAAAATCAGATGCCATGCTTACCCAGTTCGACCACTTCTCCGGATCTTGGATAATGTACTAAGATAAGGCGTCTCCCTTCAAGCTCCTTATGAAAAGCTTCATGTGAATCTTCTCATCTTTTCCTACTCCAACCAATTTGTCACAGTACGTTCCCAAATGGACCCTGGGATCCCCTGTACCATCGAACATTTCGAACTTAGGAGGTTTGTACCCCTCGGGGAGTTCGACATCAGGTTGTATGCAAATATCTTCATAGTTTAGCCCCTCAATTCCCTTACTACCTTCAACGCCTTGAATTCTGCTAGTCAACTTTTTAAGTTCTTCGGTCAGGTTTCTAGTGAGCAAGTCCTTATCATCAGACTCGAGTGTGCTTGAGATGGGCTGGGTGGAGTGAGACATAGTCTCCACTTAGATAGGGGTATTATATTGGGTATGGCAGTGGTTGTTTGTGGAGTTCTGGAGTTCTGGATGAGCAGTGGGGTGTTATTTGAGGTATGGCAAGTATTGCAGTGGTGGTGAGGAGCTGGATGGTTTTGTTGCTTTGAGATATTTTGCGGAGGTACAGGATTCTGAGTATTTGGGAAAGTAACCTCTGGAGTGGTGAAGGAAAATAACAGATTTGTCAGATTCCGGACTTGATCAAGTTCTTCCTGAAACTTTAACAACTTTTGTTCTAGTTGGGATGCATTTTCCTTGGGGGGATAGTACTATGAGTGACCTCTACCCGTTCAATTGAGTTGTTCAAATCTTCCATTTTTCCTTTTTTTTTATGTCTGACAGGACTGGGAAGAGGAGTAGGTGGAGGGCCCCTGGATCTCGTAAAATATGATGATGTTGCCAGAGTTCACGAACTAACCTTTGGGAAGGGGAATAAACAAAAAGTAAAAATAAAAGGTAACAAGTCAGTGAGGATCATTAGAAAAATATTGCAATATTTAAACATGTAGTGCTGAAATATAAAGTGTGTCCTAATTTTAGGGACCTCGTTGTGCCCGAGGTAGGCCTAGCGACAAATTGATTTGGAGAACTTAGAATTCTAAATGCCTCATTTCATTGATAAAAGATCGACGAATCTTAAAACGACACTAAATAACAAGAAAAATAAAAATCACTAATGGACATTGGCCTTATTATATTTTATAAAGTGGAAATGGAAATTCCTATCTATTTGGTCCAGAAGGACCTTCCTCAGGTTGAATGCTCTCGTTGATCAAATCCTCCAGTTCACGTAGGTTCACCAGTAAAAATGCCTTCGCCGGGTGTTCTCCTTCGTTTCCCTCAGCAATCTGGCAGTCGGTGACTCTCTTCCTCACTTTCCCTTCCAATTCCAGTAGATTGTATTCCAAATATTCCAACTTTTTGCTGGCTTTGGCGGCCCTCTCTTTCCACTCATTGATTTGGTCATTTGATGTAAGACTCCTCCACCAGTCTAGCAAGAGCATGGGTGTGCTAATCATACCAAAACTGGGGAAATCGTGCCTCATTTTCTGCAAAACAAAAGGGTTAGACCCTACCCCTACCAGACTCGACTATTTAATACCAACAATTAGCATGAAGCATTTGGTTCTCCAAATAAATGCACAGAACGTGATGATGCCCGTTTGGGTTTAGGGAAACCCAGTGGACTTTGGACAAGGCTATCTTAAAGGATCATTATGAGGACAACATGAGTGATCCGGCTAGGTTTGACCATGATGCATGCACAATTTAAACGGAGTAAGGCTTCTATGGGGTTTTAGACTGGTACCCTTGAGCGAACAACTCAAGAGGGAAAGGCACGAAACCGTCGAATACACCGTTAATCGACTGGTTTTACCGCAAATATGCCTTTGCCGGATTTAGGGGTGATAACATCGGAAGAGCACAACCACTCATCATAAGCGTTGCTATGGTATTTGTCACACCTCTTTTTTCACTACTACACCCCGTGAAGGGTATAATAAAAGGAGTTTTTCTAATTAAAGGACAAGCAAGATTCGTTAATTAAGAGATTAAGAGTCACCACTTGGGAGATTTATGGTGTCCCAAGTCACCAGTTTGAATCCCGAATCGAGGAAAGGGTTTGACTTTGTATTACAGTCGCGAACCAGAAATCCGAGTAAGGAATTCTGTTAACCCGGGAGAATGGGTTAGGCACTCCCGAGTTCCGTGGTTCTAGCACGGTCGCTCAACTGCTATATTTGGCTAAAATCTGATTTTAAACAATTACGAACCTATGTGCAAATTTTAGTTTTAACCGCTTTTATTTATTATTTTTTAGAGCAAATTGCAACATTATTAAAACACGTCTCGAACCACGTCAAATAAATGTACCCGTGGCTTTAAACGTATTTCAACATCGTTGAGATTTGGATTTGGGTCACATAAATGTGCACCCGAATTTAGGAAAAGTAATATTATTAAATAACGCACCTAAAAGCAACTACGCGTTGTTAACTTTGCGAGGGTCATGAAAATTTGCTAAATGGCATGCCTCGATTTCTAAGAACTAAGATTAATCAAGTGAGTCCATAAGTTTGAAATTTTATATGTGGAAATGGAGCGGATACTGTCCACTCATAAAGGGGAAGCTACTAATCATTAAACACATCCAAATGAAAATCAAATATAATTGTGTCAGTTCCAGTTTCCAATAACAAAACCAATTCATTCCTTAAGTTAGCTGGCCATAGTCTTTATTTTGTTTTTAAAAAAACACATGGAAAAGCTTGTTATAGATAACAGCTTATTTAGCATAATGTACCCCTTAAATTATACAATGTCATCTAGAGATGTTTTAAACAGCAAGCAATTCAATCAAAGTACCAATTTCAATTCATTCAGACTTTTCGTTTATGCAATGATTGCTTTTCAAAGTTCAGAATACTAATTCAATTATTTTGACCCGCCATATGGGTGAAGAAGCTAAATTCCTTGTAATCTGCCATCACTACGTCTATTTCCCTTTGAAATATATAACCCAAATTCATTTCAGGATCACATTTTTTTAGTTCAAGACGTCACTAACAGGCATAAAATTCGCACAAATCTGCCATCCAAACATCATACAAGATAAGATCAATAAGTAGAGGGGTAAGATGGTGACGGACCTGAGATATGCTTCCAATTAATGAAACTTTAGGAATTACACAGAGCGAGGCGACAATTACAGCCGAAAGTCGACCCAGAAGTGAACGAAATCAGTAAAAATCAAACCGAAAAACCAACGGATAGTACCTCGACACCTCCGATGACCTCGAATCTGAGTTACTTTCAATTTTTCAAACAACCTCCTGCCCGTGAAACTCATGCTGATAAAGCTAAACGCGGACAGAATGACCGGAAACCTCAACGAAACAATCTCGATACCGACAGCATCTCAGCCATGACGAACCCGTAAATGTTTAGCAGTTGATTCAGCGATCGAACAGCACTTCTACAACTCAAATGTCACTCGAATTTCAAAAAACAAAGTACAAGTAGAAGAGTGGAAGTTCGGACAACTATTGGTTTGGTTATTGAGAGGTGAAGTAGATGAAATTCAGGGTGGTCGTTGGATGGTTGGAGCGAGGTCTAGCGCGGGGTCGGTTGATTTCCGGCGAGGGGTTACTGTTTTGGTTTATCCTAATCCCCAAAGATGACTAAAGGGGGAGGTCATTTTTGTACTGTGCGGACGCGCTTAGTCTCTCCAGGCGTATCTCTTTTGTGCCTTAGGTCTCGGGTTTTTTAGATGGGGAAATGGTTTTGGGTATTGGTTCGGGTTGGTTCGACCCGGTTTGGGTTAGTTTGGGGGAAACTTGGGCTTCTCAAATGTTTGGCCCAATTTGAATTTAAGACCAAGCCTTTTCAATTCCCTCTTCTTTTTGTTGTTCTTTTCTTTCTTTAATTAATTAAAAACCTAAACTAAATTCCTAAATCAATTCAAATTGTAAAATTAAGCTAAATATCTAACTATGTAAAAATGATAATATTTTGTGATTTTTTTGATTAATAACACAATTAACTTAATATAATTAATTCCTAAATGCAAATTGAACCTAAGGTGACATAAAATTAAAATGTGACAATTTTTATGGGTTTTCTATGATTTTAAAAATGTATGAAATGCAACTAAATAAATAAAAACACCTTAAAATCAATAAAAATTATTTTGGTCTATTTTTAGGAGTTATTTTCATGTAGGGCAAAAATCACGTGCTCACAGTTGCCCCTCTTTGCTCGGAAACACGAAGAGTTTTCGTGCAAAGACAAAGTGAGCGGATACGAGCAATTTTTGCCCGTTTGAATACTCCGTGGGAAGCATTTTTGAAAGATTTGACCGAACCCTGCTTCCAAGGTTGCCTACATATCCTTGGCTATAAAGGAATCAGGTCAGTGTAGTTCAGAAGTGAGTGAGATGATGGAGTATGCCGAGGTGAAGAGCCGGTCGAGGTGCCATTCTGCCGAGGTTCCGGTTCCAGTTCGCGGTCCTGCTATTACATCAAAAATCAAAATATGAAAAATACTAGCTAAGCATGTCAACTACGAGTTACACGATTCCTATCTATAAGTCTTCTGAAGCTTGATCTTGAGTCTTGAATGGTTCTTCATGCAAACTTTGGATCTGAACCTTGATGCTTGCTAGTTGCAGGTGCTAATTCATTCTTCCTCAGATTTTCGGACCAAACCCGGTCAGCACCCCACGCTTGTGACTCCAATTATGTCTTAAGCAATTTACATCTTTCTCTACTTCTGCATTTAACTTCTTGCCCTTCTCCTTTTTTCTTTATTATTTTGGATTGTGACAACCTTCCGCTGGTCGTCTCGGCTGACTCGCGTTCTTTCCGCAAGCCTCTTTTGTTGCTGACTTGAATTACATTCTGAAGTGTTTTTCCCTTTCTTTGAGTGATGCTTGACTGCTAAGACTTGAAACATATGCCTCTGTTCTCCAGGCGGGCTCCTGATTGCTAAAACTTGAAATAAATGCTTCTGTTCTCCAGGCGGGCTCCTGATTGCTAAAACTTAAAATAAATGCCTCTGTTCTCCAGGAGGGCTCCTGATTGCTAAAACTTGAAATGTATTCCCTTGTTTTCCAGGTGGGCGCCTGATTTCAGCAAAAATAGACAAAACAAAGAAAATTCTCTACCATAGTTTGGTAGATGGGCACATCATGTTACCAAATATTACTAAAAATTTGAAAGCTAGAACCTAAATTGTACTTCCCTTGTTCTCCAGTAGGCGCCTGACTGGTGAACTTGAAATGTATTCCCTTGTTCTCCAGGTGAGCGCCTGATTGCTAAAACTTGAAATTTATTCCCTTGTTCTCCATGTGGGCGCCTGACTTCAACAAAATAACAAACAAAGAAGATTTCTTGCCCCAGTTGGGTGGCTGGGCACATCATGTTACCAAATAATAAAAATTTGAAAGCTAAAATTTGAATTGTACTTCCCTTGTTCTCCAGGTGGGCACCTGATTGTTGTCGCTTGAAATGTATTCCCTTGTTCTCCAGGTAGGTGCCTGATTGCTGATCTTGAAATGCATTCCCTTGTTCTCCAGGTGGGCGCCTGACTGCTGAACTTGAAATGTATTCACTTGTTCTCCAGGTGGGTGCCTAACTGCTGAAACTTGAAAGGTATTCCCTTGTTCTCCAGGTGGGCACCTGACTGCTGTACTTGAAAGGTATTCCCTTGTTCTCCAGGTGGGCGCCTGACTTCAACAAAATAACAGAAAAAGAAAATTTCTTGCCCCAGTTTGGTGGCTGGGCGCGTCATATTACCAAATACTAAAATTTGAAAGCTAAAATTTGAATTGTACTTCCCTTGTTCTCCATGTGGGCGCCTGATAGCTGAACATGAAATGTAATCCCTTGTTTTCCAGGTGGGCACCTGATTGCTGAACTTGAAATGTATTCCCTTGTTCTCCAGGTAGGCGCCTGACTACTGAACTTGAAATGTATTCCCTTGTTCTCCAGGTGGGCGCCTGACTGCTTAACTTGAAATGTATTCCCTTGTTCTCCAGGTGGGCGCCTGACTTTTGAACTTGAAATGTACTCCCTCGTTCTCCAGGTAGGCACCTGACTTCAACAAAATAACCGACAAAGAAAATTTCTTGCCCCAGTTTAGTGGCTGGGCACGTCATATTACCAAATACTAAAATTTGAAAGCTAAAATTTGAATTGTACTTCCCTTGTTCTCCAGGTGGGCGCCTGATTGCTGAACTTGAAATGTATTCCCTTGTTCTCCAGGTGGGCGCCTGACTGCTGAACTTGAAATGTATTCCCTTGTTCTCCAGGTGGGCGCCTGACTTATGAACTAGAAATGTATTCCCTTGTTCTCCAAGTGAGTGCCTGACTTTTGAACTTGAAATGTATTCCCTTGTTCTCCAGGTGGGCGCCTGATTGCTGAAGCTTGAAATGTATTCCCTTGTTCTCCAGGTGGGCACCTGACTGCTGAACTTGAAATGTATTTCCTTGTTCTCCAGGTGGGCGCCTGATTGCTGAACTTGAAATGTATTCCCTTGTTCTCCAGGTGGGCGCCTGATTGCTGAAACTTTAAATGTATTCCCTTGTTCTCTAGGTGGGCGCCTGATTGCTGAAACTTTAAATGTATTCCCTTGTTCTCCAGGTGGGCGCCTGATTGATGAAACTTGAAATGTATTCCCTTGTTCTCCAGGTGGGCGCCTGATTGCTGAACTTGAAATGTATTCCCTTGTTCTCCAGGTGGGCGCCTGATTTCAACAAAGATAGACAAAACAAAGAAAATTTCCTGCCCCATTTTGGTAGCTGGGCACATATGCGAGTGTTAAATTAATCGTATTGCCAAATGTTACTAAAAATATAAAATCTAGGTCCTATTATCGAGGTAGGTCCTGACAACTCTTAACAACACAACAATTTTACATCGAAGCTATATCTTTTAAAAGTATGACTTCCAATATATCTTGTTATCTAAGCAGACCTTAAACGACATCCCATTATCCAGGAGGGTCCTGAAAAGTTCTAATTGAATCCTATCTTAAACATGCAAACTTTAAAACCAACTTATATTCCTTTGGGGTACATTTATGCTAAATTATGCTACTCATGATTGTTTTGAAATTTAAACTAAGTCCCATTTTCCAGGAGGGTCCTGAGAATTTATGGTCAAACCTGTTTTGGTTCTTGCTTTTTCCCTAAGGAGGGTTTCTCCGAAACAAACGAAATTTTCTACCCATGTTTCAATCAAAGAAAAATCTTGTCAGTTTAAAATGTGGTGGCTGGTTTGTGACCTTGAACTTTGAGGGGGATTTCTCCTTCACTTCCCATGATGACTGATTTCCACTCGAAGACCTTTCTTGTTTATGGACTAACCCCTTTCTCTGTCGTTCTCATCACATAAAATACCTTTTCTCCGTTCAGACCCAATATCCTCTATTTGAATTGCATGAACTGGCACCTCCCCAACCTTTGTGTCTCACATGAATCCCAAAACATGCCCATTGCCCCTACGTCATGTATATGTTGTTCTTTCTTGATTTAACCATTGGCCTCGGCCTTGAGGTCTGTTGCTCCTTCACTTGTCATGATAACTGATTTCCATTCAAAGACCCTGCTTGTTCCTAGACTAACCATTTTCTTTGTAAACCTTAACCCAGAAAATACTTCTTCTTGTTCAGACCCAATACCCTTTATTTGTTACACCGCTCATACCGACATTTACCAAACCTTTGTGTTTCACATGGACCCCCAAGCATATTTATTGTTATCAACTTAGTGCACATGTTGTTCTTTCCTGATTTAAATCATTGGCCTTGGCCTCGAGATCTATTGTTCCTTCATTTTCCATGATAAATGATTCCCACTCGAAGACCTTGCTTGTTTATTGACTAACCACTTTCTTTGTTACCCTTAATATTGAAAATATCTCCGATCCGTTCACCAAACACCCTCCATCTTGTTTAATTGTTCATGAATTGATATGTACCAAACCCTTGTATTTCACACGAATCCCAAAGCACGTCAATTTCCACCCACTCAAGATGTATATTGTTCTTTCTTGACTTAAACCCCTGGTCTGGTCCTTGAGGTCTACAGCTCCCCCATTTGCCATGATACCTTTGACTTCTGCTTGGAAGATTCTGTTTGTCACTGGTTTAACACCCTTTTATCAAGCTTATCACAGGGAATACCTTTGATCTGTTCACCCAAACCCTTCATTTGTTGCATTGTTCATGAATTGACATGTACCAAGCCTTTGCATTTCACAAGGATCCCAAAGCATGTTGATTGTTGCCAACTCAGTGTGCTTGTTGTTCTTTCCTGACTTATGACGCTTTGATGTGTTCACCAGATCCTATTTTGTTCAATTAGAAATCTTGGTGGCAGATTTTGAAGTCATTTCTCACTTGTTATGACCAAACAGACTCAGGAAGAGAAAGAAAATACAACAAAAGGAACAGAGTAAAGGACAAAGGAAAGAGATAATTCCTAACAAGAAAACCACAAAGTAGAAACCTATTGGATGTGGATACTAACTCTACTGACCATGACATGCACGTGCGACCTATTGTGTTAAGCAAATCTGATGTTCAGCTGTTGTCGTACCTTTTTTCCATGAAACTGGGCTTCGATGCTCCGCCTATCCAATTTGAATCAAAATCCTTATTTGACTTGTAGTGCCCGAAGGGTTTTCACTATCAAGACTCTCTCATTTTGGTCTTTCTCTCAACTCACCATCGCCTTATGGTGCCCATGAAGGTTTTCACCAATAAGACTCTCTCATTTTTTATTTCTCTCACTTTCATCGCCTTGTGTACCCGTGAGGGTTCTCATCAACAAGACTCTCTCATTCTTCATTTCTCTCGTTTGGACAGGAGTGTTGCCCCTGATATGATTCACCTCTACTCGCTTGACTTGGCATCTCTCGAAGACTGATCGAAAGGTCTTTCTTTGGACCGTAATGCAGGATTTTGGACGGGGTTAGAAAGAAAGGGTATCAAAGGCTCAAAACAATTCAACATGAGCTCAAAATTACAACTTTCGAAATTAGATTTCTTGCAACAACCACAACTTCGGCCCCAGTTTCCTTCTTGGGGACTTTTGGATTTTTATTTTGGTGTGACTGAACCTCAGAGAGAGGCTGCCTACGTATCCTTTCGGAATCAAGTCGAACGTAGTTCAGGTCATAGAAATTACTTTGTTGTTGTGATTTTTCCTTCCTTTTTCTTCCATTTTCTCTTCTTTTCTTCTCTTTCTTGCTTTTCTCCTTTTGTTGTTTTTTTTTCTTTTCATTTTCTTTTTCTTCTCTTTTCTCTTTTTTTCTTTTCTTCTTCCTTTTTCCTTATTTCTCTTGTTTCATTGTTTTCCTTCCCTTTTTCCTTCACTTACCTTTCATGCTTGTGTTTACGAATTATGTCATTGATTCCAAAAGAGGGGTATAAAAGAAAAGAAAATAGGCTCAAAGAGGTAACAAAGGATAAAGTGTTTAGATAGTAGAACAAAATGCCTTCGTCATTCCAATATTCAAAATATGCCAAGTACAAATAACATAATTAAACAAACCAAAGAAAATATTTGTAACATTTTGATTGTACCATACCTGATAACCATATCCGCACATTTGCCTTCTACATCTGTCGAATACAAGGCACCATTGGACAACACTCTCACTTTCCTTACCATGAACGGCCCCTGACAATTGGGCAAACTTGCCTTTTGGCTTCAACCCGATGCGGCATGATGCATTTCAATAGGGTTTCTCCGTGTTCTATCTGCCCCAATTTCACATGGTTCGGGCTTCAAATGATCTCAAAGTGTTCAAATCTATTCTTATTTCCCTCAAATGTCCCTGTCATCTTCAAAATTGTTTCAATGTTTCATGACTAAACAAACTTTTGAGCTCGGGCTGAGAATTATGCATGCATGCATGTCATGTCACTAGAGCCAGCAGGAAAAGAATCATAAAAGAAAAGAGAACTAAACAAAAGAAAACAGCTAGAATAACAGAAAACGGGAAATTACATTAGACATACGATGGAACAGTTCGAACAACAAGCCAAGCAAACTAGGGTTACAACCTTGGAACAAACTTAGGCAGCACTAACCGAGTTACTACGACTAGACAAAAACAGGAAAAATGAAAGGATAGAAGGGTTTGAGTCACAAGACAATATCCGGATTACAACCCCGAAAGAACCGGGCAACAGAAATGACAACAAAATAAACCACCAAAAACTCCACTCCGGCTGACCAAGAAATGGAGCGTCTTCCCAATTACCAAGCATGGCATCTTAGCCACTGAGTTTCACATCAATACTGCCAAGACCATTATCAACTTTAATCAACAAGTTCCCAAGAGGATTCGCATGCTCCCTGCCACTGTCATGGACCATAATTACCCCTTCTTGAATCATTCTCTCTATTTTCCTTTTCAAAGAGCGACAATCTTCAATACTATCCCCTTGGACATTAGAGTGGTACATGCACCGCACAGCAGGATCAAAGCCTTTTGCATATGAGTCTGGAGTATATCCGAGGAGCGGCTCAATCGGGCTAGAATGCTTTAACTTTTCAAACAAACTTGTGTAGGATTCTCCGATGGGCGTGAAATCACCTTTCTTCCTTTGTTTCCCCCCATCTGAGCCCAAACTCCCTAAAGCTTTCTTCCGGATTTTTTTTCATTTTAAATAGGGAGAAGCGGTCTAGGGTAACGACTGATTTGTATTGTAGGCGCCGCACAAAATCTTGGGCCATGTCGCCCAATGTATGCCACTTACCAACATCTTGATGAGTATGTCAGTCCAAAGCTACCCCAGTCAGGTTCTCACTGAAATATGCCATCATCAAGTTATCTTTCTCTCCAACAATTCTCATTTTACTGCAAAGACCCTCAGGTGGGCTACCGGATCCCCACACCCATCACACAAGTTAAATTTTAGTACTTTGAACCCCGTGGGCAAGCGGTGCTTTTGGGCCCCGGTATCAACCAACCCGATTTTGTTGTTGTCTGCCATTGCCTTTTGACTTTGTTTTGTATAAAAAAATTACCACTTTAAAGCCATAAACCAACCACCTTTTTGCTATGAATATAACAAAATGAAGCCATCACGTTAGCATTAGGGCATTTAATAGCAAAAATCTCACATTGCGTGCAATGCACCTAGTCACAGTTATCGGTTCTAAAATGACTTCGAGGGTACAAAGGTCAGTTGATATCATCCCAATTTGTTCATTTCAACCTCTCCTTTATTTTCTTTCCTCGCCCTTCTTTAGCTCGCTCATTTTCCTTTCACTTTCTTTCTGATTATCGCTCTTTGTTTCCACCCCATAATTCCACCAACTTTTCTTTCTTTTTCTCACTTTTTTTTCTTGATTTTTCTTTTTCTTTCTTTAAAAAAATAATTCGATCGAACCCTATGTAGGTTGCTTACGTATCATGACCCCACATGAATCAGATCTTTGCGTAGTTCTGAAAGATCGAGAATAAAGCAAACAAACTACCGTTCTCTTTTGTTTTCTACCTTAATGACTACTCTTATGAGAAAAGAGAAATAAAAGATGAAATACCCCTTTTTTTGAATTTTCTAGACTTATGTTGTATGACTTATTCTAAACTCAAGCTTAACGGGCATTTTTTTTTCTTTTGAAACAAATACTCTATTAAGAAAAATATCCTAGAAGAGAAAAAAATATTTTTTGATTCTTCTCTTTTTGCTTTTTGCTTTTTGTTTTTTTTTTCAAGAAGGAAATCTAAAAAATAAACACATGAACATATTTTGAATTTTCATTTGATATCCTGACGCAATAGTTCGAAACAAGCAATGAAAGAGATAAAATAAAATATTTTTGAATTTCAATTTTGATTGCCTAAAGAAGAAATTCTAATGATGAACAAAAGATAAAGTATTTTTATTTTCTATGTACAATATCCTAAAGTTTTAATGATAATAAAAAAAATTCTTTTTTTTCATTTTTCACTAATTTCCCAAAGAAACACCTCGAAAGATTTTTTTTTTTTTTTTGGATTTTTGAGATTAATACCTTAAAGAAAACGTTTAAAAAGGTACTAAAGGAAAATTCTCTTCTTTTTTTTGAATTTTTAGTCTTAATATACTAAAGTAAATATAAAAAATAATTTTTATTTTAAGTCCTGGATATTAGTTGCCTAAAAGAAAATCACCTCAAAATTTTATTTTATTTTCATTTCTTCAATTAGTATTCTAGAGAAAATTCCTAACGGAAATATAAAATACAATTCTTTTTTGGATTTTTGATTTATTACACACCTTTTCAAATGCAAAATAATAAGTATAATAATAATAAAAACCTCGACATTACTATACAAAACTAAAAAGTAAAAGACGACATAAAAATAACATAAAAATCTCCTCAAGCAACCTCTGAATGTAGTGGCCCTGGGGTATCTGTCATGCTCAAACTCCGGTAAGTAAATCCACACATGTATGAGAACACTTAAAGCAACACTATGTGAGACAATAACATTCCCTATTAAACACATGCAAGATATGATTGCGATTATTTTTTTGCAAAATAACTTATTTAGCCAAAAGATAGCTAAGAGTGCAAAATTTGGCCAAGACCCCGCAAAGCCAAGAACCTAAGATTTACTAGAAAGACTGGACCCTATGTGGGTTGCCTACGTATCACGCCCCGAAAGACGAGAATCAGGTATGCGTAGTTCGGGCAGATTGGATACGGGCAAAAATTAAAAAAATAACTAATTTAGAGAAAAACATGTGTTTTTTTTGTCTTTTCCTTAAAGATGATGAAATATGCAAACATTTTTTTTTTTGATTTTCTTTTTCCCTTTTTTTTTACTTTTGATTGTTTGAAAAATGATAAAAAGTGCAAAATCTTTTTGAATTTTTCATGTTTTTTTTTTTGTCTTTTTCTTAATAAAAACGTAACAAAAAACATAATTAGGCCCTATTTGCTTTATTTCCACACTTCGCTCTCTCTTTTTTTTTCTTTTTTCTTATTTCTTTTTTCTTTTTTTTTTCCTCTTTATTTTTTCATTTGCCCTTAACTATCATTGGTCTGCCAATGACCCTTTTTCCCTTGAATAAATGCAACATTGTAGCACATAGGATGCATCAAGATGGTCTGTTATTTTGGATACACCTGTCCTAGACGGACCCAACCCCTGTGTTGAGTCCCCTAAGTCAAAATGCACATGATGCATATAAGCGTTCCTGCAAAGGATTTGGCATGAGGCTGAGTTGTTCTAGGTTCAAAACCTGGGTATATGTTCTAGACTGTGTACCCAAGCGGACAACTTGATTCGAGGAGGGGGCTACGTACCGGGAACGAAAAGGCTATCCGGCTAGTAACTTGTCCGACCTCTTTCTTATTTCAAGGTGTGACACTAACAGAATAGGGAGTCTCGACCAGCGAGCACATCCCCGAAGATGAGAAGAGAAGGGTTTCGTAACAGTTTATATGTACATTTCAAATAATATCAAAGCGGTAAAAGCATCATTTTGCACATTAAGCCCAACATGTAAAAATATCAGATAATAAACAAAGCCAAATACAACAATTATTCTAAGCTCGAACTCTTAAACCCTGAACCAAAAGTTCTGGGTTCATATCCCCAGCAGAGTCGCCAGAGCTGTCACATCTCCTTTTTCACTACTACATCCCGTGAAGGGTATAATAAAAGGATTTTTTCCAATTAAAGGACAATCGAAACGGGATTCATTTATTAAGAGATTGAGAGTCGCCACTTGGGAGATTTATGGTGTCCCAAGTCACCGGTTTGAATCCCGAATCGAGGAACGGGTTTGACTCTATATTACAGTCGCGAACCATAAATCCGAGTAAGGAATTCTGTTAACCCGGGAGAAGGGGTTAGGCACTCCCGAGTTCCGTAGTTCTAGCACGGTCGCTCAACTGCTATATTTGGCTAAAATCTAATTTTAAACAATTACGAACCTACATGCACATTTTAGTTTTAACCGCTTTTATTTATTATTTTTTAGAGCAAATTGCAACGTTATTAAAATATGTCTCGAACCACGTCACATAAATACACCCGTGGCTTTAAACGTATTTCAACATCGTTGAGATTTGAATTTGGGTCACATAAATGTGCACCCGAATTTAGGAAAAGTAATATTATTAAATAACGCACCTAAAAGTAACTACGCGTTGTTAACTTTGCGAGGGCCATGAAAATTTGCTAAATGGCACGCCTCGATTTCTAAGAACTAAGGTTAATCAAGTGAGTCCATAAGTTTGAAATTTTATATGTGGAAATGGAGCGGATTCTGTCCACTCATAAAGGGGAAGCTACTAATCATTAAACACATCCAAATGAAAATCAAATATAATTGTGTGAGTTCCAGTTTCCAAAAACAAAACCAATTCATTCCTTAAGTTAGCTGGCCATAGTCTTTATTTTGTTTTTAAAAAAACACATAGAAAAGATTGTTATAGATAACAGCTTATTTATCATAATGTACCCCTTAAATTATACAATGTCATCTAGAGATGTTTTAAACAGCAAGCAATTCAATCAACGTACCAATTCAATTCATTCAGACTTTTCGTTTATGCAATGATTGCTTTTCAAAGTTCAGAATACTAATTCAATTATTTTGACCCGCCATATGGGTCAAGAAGCTAAATTCCTTGTAGTCTGCCATCACTACGTCCATTTCCCTTTGAAACATGTAACCCAAATTCATTTCAGGATCACATTTTTTTAGTTCAAGACGTCACTAACAGGCATAAAATTGCACAAATCTACCATCCAAACATCATACAGGATAAGATCAATAAGTAAAGGGGTAAGATGGTGACGGACCTGAGAAATGCTTCCAATTAATGAAACTTTAGGAATTACACAGAGTGAGTGTAACGACCCGGCCGGTCGTTTTTGGAATTTACGCCCCAATCCCCCATTTACTGCTTTTCCTAAGTTCATTTCTGCTATTTTAGTTTGCCGGGACGTTTGGTATTAGGATTTGGAGTGTTTCGGGACACTTAGTCCCTAAATGAGAGCTTAAGAGTTGAAAAATGGTCTGTATTCGGAATAGTGTGAAAACGACCTCGAAATGGAAATCTGATGGTTTTGTTAGCTCCGTTAGGTGATTTTGAGGTTGGGAGCGTGTTCGGAATGTAATTTGGAGGTCCGTAGCTCATTTAGGCTTGAAATGCCGAAGTTTGAAATTTTGAAGTTCCGGCCCGATAGTGAATTTTTTATCCGAGGGTCGATTTGGGATTCCGGAAGTTGCTGTAGCTTCGTCATGTCATTTTGGATGTGCGTGCAAAATTTCAGGTCATTCGGACAAGGTTTGGATATGTTTTTGATCGAAAGTGTGTTTGGTTAGAATTTGAAGTTCATAGGCTTGAATCTTTGGTAATTCATGTTTCTGGCGTTGTTTTAGGTGATTTAAGGATTGGAGAAAGTTTGAATGATGTTACGGAATATGTCTGTAGGCTTGGTTGAGGTCTCGGGGGCCTCGGGTGTGTTTCAGATGCTCAACGGAACAATTTGAAGTTAGAAATCATTGCAGAAAATTGCAGGTCTGATGTCCTTCTACGCGTTCGCGTAGAAGGCATCGCGTTCGCGAAACATTAATTTCCTTTCTCACCGCGTTCGCGTCCCCATCTACGCGTTCGCGTAGTACATTTTTGGAAGATGTCAAATTCCTTCATCGCGTTC
>MU688723.1:7922-31025 GCA_026770625.1 Nicotiana glauca | reverse complement strand
GGACATTAATAATGCATAAAAATGAAGCATATAAAAATCAGATAAAAACAAAAACAATAGTTGAGCGACCGTGCTAAAACCACGGAATCCGGGAGTGTCTAACACCTTCTCCCGGGTTAACAGAATTCCTTATCCGGATTTCTGATTCGCAGACTGTAATAGATTCATAATTTCCTCGGTTCGGGATTAAACCGGTGACTTAGGACACCATTATTTTCCCAAGTGGAGACTCTGAAATTTAATAAATAAATCCCGTTCCGACTGTCCTTTAATTGAAAAAAACTCCTTCCCTTTTTATTATTATATCCCTTCCCGGGGTGTAGTATTAATAAGCGGTACATAAGTATGTAAAAGAAAAAGGAGGTGTGACAAGTATCACACAGTGTTCAGGGAATACAAACACAAACAGGGGCAAGAGACATGGGGACAAGTAACTCCTATGTGAGAACACAATTACACATACACAGACATCAAAGAGAAGCACTTCAGGGCTTTAAACATTCAAACAAGTTTCAACCAAAAGGGGTTAGGAATACATGCTGGTCATGTACTGGACTAAGGGACAGGAGAGACATGCATTAATCAAAATCAGTAGGCATGCTGAATTGGGAGAAGGGCAATCATATCAATGAACTAGCAAAAAGGCATGCTAATTGTAATGTAAACAGCATAACCATAATTAGAAGCATACAAGAAACAAGAGAAAGTGAAATACCAATAAAAACATGCTGCTTTGAAGCTATAAATAAAATAGGAGACATACCAGTTAAAGGTAAGGTAATGCAGAGCAGTAGGGAGCAATAATATGCAGGGTGGTGAGCAATAATGTGCAGAGAAGTGAGAAGCAATATGCAGAGAGTATGCAGAGAGGTGAGCAGCAGAGTAGGCAAAGAAGTGAGTAACAGCAGGCAGACCAAAGCAAGTAGCAGAGTAAAGAATATCAGAACAGCAAAGTAGCCTAAGTTCAGCCTGGGTTGTAAGCCAATTGAGTAAACAATAGTCACTAGGGAAGTGATAGAGGTTATGTAGGAACAAGAGAAAGCACTGAGTATGTTTTCGTGTAAGAGAGAGTTCAGAATAATGAATTTTGTTCTGTGTTATGCTAAAGAGAGGGTAGAGTATTTATAGTTTTGAAAACCAATAGAGAATAGGGTAACAAGTGCATAACTATAGAAACAATACCAATTGGAATCAATCACAGAACCTAATTCATTTTAATCAGGGAGTCGTGATTTGAATGGTGGTACAGGTTATATCAGATAAAGGAAAGAATCAATTAGACAACTGATTACACCATAGTAAGAGTAGTAAGGCATGTAGTATGTAATAAAGGCCAGATACATAAGGCTTCAAGTAACAAACGCATCTACTGAATATTTGAAAACATAGTTAAGAGCACAAATATGGTAAAAAAATATAAATTAACTCTGAAAATTAGTCAAAGAATCACGGACGAGACTAAAATCAGAGGGAATCAGTGCTAAGTATAGAGAGCATTTCACAAGTAAGGAAATAATTCAAAAATCAGTGTAAGAACTTCTAAGGAAAACACATACAAATCAGGGATTCGAAGAGATGCACAAAAATCAGTAGAATAACAGTTAGACCTATAAAATACAATAGGCGTAAGAATCAGAGAACCCTAAGCAGGAAAATCACAGGTTCAGTAGAAGACCGGAACCCTAGTAAAACTTAAAGCATGGAACTCGGATTAACCAGAAAACAAACAAGCTCATAACACAAACATAAACACATAATACAGGCACAATCACATAATACTCAAAAAGGAGCAGAAGATATAGTGATTTTGAAAGGGGGCTCAGGAACCCTAGTTTTGAAAAGAAGAATAGAACGTTGAAAAACTTGAATTAATCGAAGAAATCGAGTAGTGAGTAGTGTAAAACATAATGAATAAGCTAAAAATCATTTTTAAAAAAGATAGAGTTTACGAGATTTAGGCAAAAATTAGGGTTTTGCAATAAATCAGTGAGGTAAGGAACCTGGCTGTGAAACTCGTTAATAATGGCGTACATAGTACCATCAGACTGAAAACCATCGGAGAGGAGGCCGGAGATAAGCCGATCAAGGCTTCCAGTGACCATAGCGCATGGTAGAAATCCCTGGAGCCTCAAAACTTGGAGGACATCAACGAGACAAGGCTCCGTGCAGACTGGTGGTCGAGAGAAGTGAGGATGGAGATGACCGTAGAGGCGATGAAGATGATCGAAGAAGAACCAGAAGGTTCTAGAGAGAAGGAGGAGACGAAGAGACCAAGAGAGAGACCGGTCTCTATGAGAAATGAGGGGTCAAGGGGGGGTCATTAGATTTAATTTAGGAAAGATAATCTGGGTCGTTGATCTCATTTGATCAACGGCTCAGATCAGATCAAAGCTGGACCGGGTTAATGAATTAGGTATGGGTCGGTTTAATTTGGGATATGGGTTTGTCTGAAATGGGGTTCAATGTGGTTATAATTGAAATAAAAATAGGCTAGCCTTTGAATAGCCACTTTTCCCTTTTTTAATTAATTAAAATAGTTAAAAATAATTTTAAAATAATTTGAAAGCACAGTACTAATTGATAACATATAAACATTAATTTAAAAATATCTAGAGCAATTTTATAATTATAAAACGCGGTTATATAGGCTATAATTGAAATTTTGAACAATTTAGCTTAAAAAATATCGAATAGATTTATAAAAAATATGCAAAAATTACCTTAATTATATTTGGTGTAAATATAATGATGGAAAATAACTAACTCACAAAAAGGACAATTTTGGAATAATTATTGAGGTTTTATACTGTTAAAATAGACAAAAAATTAATTCTATAAATTTTAAAAAAAATTGGAAAAAATACTAAAACCTTTGGGGAATGCTTATATATGCATATGAATGTTATTTGAAAGTATTTTTGGGATATAAAAATACATAGGAAAAAATTGGGTATCAACAACTGGGACTACCAGGAGCTGTGAATTTCACTGCTGCTGCTGCTGCTACTGCTTGCTGACCTCCTTATTACACCAAAAAAAGGAAAATCAAAGCTAAGCTAGCTATGCCTATCAACTATGAGTTACAAGATTCCTATCTGTAATTCTCTTGAAGCTTGATCTTGAGTCTTAGCTGATTTTGCTGTGGACTTCGATCTGAAACTTGATGCTCGTAAGTTATAGGTATTTGCTTCTTCATGCAGCATTGATTCAAGACAGGATCAGCGGAGCTTGTGACTTCAATCAGATTTTGAGCCATCCGCGCCCTTGCTTGCTTCGGATTTGATTTTATTTCTTTTTGTTCTTTTTTTCTTTTCTTGATTCTGGATTGAGACTCATTCCATTGGTCATCTCGCACTTTGTGTCTTGAGATCGACCTGCTTTAGATACCAAAACAAATAAACGAACGAAATTTTCTGCCCTAATTTTTACTAGGAAAATATTTTGTGAGTTAGTTGTGACACATATCTAAGCGATCAGATCAGTATTGTGTATCTCTGTGAATGAATCCAGGTTATGCTAGAAGATGATCGGGTTATGCCGGAAAAAGAAAAGGGTCTCGGGCTAGGCCGGGATTTGAAAAAGAAATACTCCTTGGGTTATGATCGGGAGATCCACGGGTTATGCTGGGATTTGGAAGGAAAACGCTCCTTGGGTTATACCAGGGAGGTCCACGGATTATGTCGGGATTTGGAAAGAAAATGCTCCTTGGGTTATGCCAGGGAGACCCTCGGTTTTTTGGCCGGGATTTGGAATGAAAAAGCTCCTTGGGTTATGCTAGGGAGATCCTCGGGTGATGCCAGGATTTGGAAAGAAAATGCTCCTTGGGTTATGCCAGGAAGGTCCACGGGTTATGTCGGGACTTGGGAAGAAACAGCTCCTTAGGTTATGCGAAGGGGATCCTCGGTCTTTTGGCCGAAATTTGGAAAGAAAAAGCTTTTTAGGTTATGCCAGGGAGATCCTCGAGTTATGCGGGAGTTTGGAAAGAAAACGCTCCTTGGGTTATGCCAGGGAGGTCCACGGGTTATGCCGGAATTTGGAAAGAAAACACTCCTTGGGTTATGCCAGGGAGGTCCTCGGGTTATGCCGGGATTTGGAAAGAAAAGGCTCCTTGGGTTATGCAAGGGAGATCCTCGGTTTTTTTGCCAGGATTTTGAAAGAAAAAGCTCTGCGGTTTTTTGGCCAGGAGATCCTCGGTTTTTTGGCCGGAATTTTGAAATAAAAAGCTCCGCGGTTTTTTGGCCGGGAGATCCTCGGTTTTTTTGCCGAGATTTTGAAAGAAAAAGCCCTATGCTACTATGATTTGTTTTTCTTTCGGGGTTTTTATTTTCATTTATTTTCTTCTTATTCTTTTTCTCCTTCTTATTTTTTTCCTTTTTTATTTTTCCTTTTTAGTTAACAAAACGCATGAAAGAATTTCGGGAAACTTCCCTTTCTGTCACTTTCCTGTTGTAATGTTGTTTCAGCGCTTGCGCATTTATTTCTTTTTGGGTAGCACTTGCTTCTTGCACGGTTGCTCTGAATAAGACCTGTTTTCGACAAAGAATAATTTTTTAGTTTGAAACGGTGGTTGGTTTTGTGATCTTGATCATCCTAATCGCTTGATCCCGGCCCCCTTTCCATTGAGAAACTTTGTTGTTTGTTGGCCTTGAAGGTGAATCTCTTTTCAAACCGAACGGGTTCAACTCTCAGGGTTTCATTATGACTCGCCCGTGTGGGCTCTGGCCTTTTCACTTTATTCTGCCTTTGCCTTTGATTTTCTTTCTTTTCTAATGTCTTTGTTTCGAAAGCATCAACCACTATGGTCAATTGGGATTGGCCTGACGCACTCGCTGAGGCTGGGTATTTTCTTCGGCTTTTGCCAGGCGGAGCCCGATAGAACCACTCCTGCCACCTTTCTTTGTAGTAATTCCGGAATCAGTGTTTAGCCGAAAGGGATTCAAGGAAGAAATATACAAAAGGAAAGCGAAAAAAAAAGCATCCCTTTCGGGGGAAAAGAAGGACTTATCTGGGGTGTGCATGCTGGCTCAAAATGAACATGACATGCTTCTTGGACTGGACGCCCGACCCACACGAACTTTCCAACTTCTTGTGAACCCAATGATCCACATTTCAAAACCATGAACCTTGCCAGGACTCTTTTAGTAATGAGATATCTTCTTTTCGTGGTGAGGTGTCTTCTTTTCGGCCGACAGCGCCCTTTGCGGGTTTTCACCAATCGACCTCTCTCATTTCTCTTCTCACCGTCGCCCAATAGTGCTCTTTGCGAGTTTTCACTAAGTGGACTCTCTCATTTTTAGTTTCTCTACTCACCATCGCCTTATGGTGCCCGAAGGTTTTCACTAATAAGACTCTCATTTTATTTCTTTCAATTTGAATTATATCAGATCCCCACAATGACGTTTTCCACTTCCTTGCCTTTGTCAATTAATCGGAAGGACTTGAACAAGGTCTTTGGGTAAAAAGGATTTGGGAGGAACTACAACTTTGGAACTGTTTCAGCGGAATCATAGCCGAAACATCATATCATCTGCCCCAGTTTCAACTTTTGGGGAAATTGGGATTTTTGTTTTGGTGTGACTGAACCTTAGAGAGAGGTTGCCTACGTACCCTTTCGGGATCAAGTCAAACGTAGTTCAGGGCAATAATTTTTTTTTGTCTTTTTCTTTTTGTTTTGTTTTTGCTTTTTTTCTTTTTCTTTTTCGTTTTCTTTTTCTTTTCTTTTTCTTTTTCTTTTTCTTTTTCCTTCTTTTTTTTCTTTTTCCTTTTTTCTTCTTTTTCTTTTCTTTCTTTTCTTTTTCTTTTCTTTTTTGTACTTCCGGTTTAAAAAGAGGGTAATCAAAGAAACGTAACCGGCTCAAAGGGTTTACGAAGGATTGATAGTGTTTGGGGTAGCGGGAAGGAAAGCCTTCGTCATCTCAATTGCACAAAAAGCCATCATCCCAGGAGGTCTAGACATAGTACCTTTTTACTGCATCCGCATTGACTGCTATTTCAGGATCATTTCCTTCAATGTCTCCTAGATACACTGCTCCTTTTGGCAAAATATTTCGGATTATGTATGGACCTTTCCAATTGGGAGCAAACTTTCCTTTTGCTTCCTGGTGATGAGGGAGAATGCATCTGAGCACGAGCTATCCCACTTCGAAGTTCCTAGGACGTACTTTCTTGTTATAGGTGCAAGCCATTCTTTGTTGGTACAACTGACCGTGGCACACTGCGGCCATCCGTTTTTCATCAATTAGTGACAACTGCTCTAGCCGGGTTTTAACCAACTCACTGTCCTCGATTTCTGCTATAACGGTTATACGAAGCGAATTGATTTCTACTTCTGCAAGTATGACTGCTTCAGTTCCGTAAACCAAAAAATATGGGGTGGCTCTGATTGATGTACGCACTGTGGTGCATACCCGAGTAATGCAAAAGGCAACTTTTCATGCCACTGTCTAGAGCTTTGAATCATCTTTCTCAAAATCTTCTTGATGTTCTTATTTGCTGCTTCAACGACACCATTGGCTTTTGGCCGATAAGGATTAGAGTTTCTGTGTTTTATGTTTAATTTTTCACATACTTCTTCCATTAGACGACTATTCAAGTTTGTAGCATTGTCGGTAATGATAGTGGCAGGGATACCAAAGCGACAAATGAGATTAGAATGCACAAAGTTTGCCACAGCTTTCTTGGTGACCGACTTGAGAGTGATGGCCTCAACCCATTTTGTGAAGTAATCGATTGCAATTAATATGAATCTTTGACCATTAGAAGCTTTCGGCTCGATCGGCCCAATGGCATCCTACCCCAGGCAACAAATGGCCAATGCGCTGACATCGGATGAAGCTCTGTCGGAGGTGCATGAATCAAATCATCGTGCACCTGGTATTGATGGAATTTCCGAACAAAACTGAAGCAGTCCTTTTCCATAGTTATCCAATAATATCCCGCTCACAGGATTTTCTTTGCCAAAACATATCCATTCATATGAGGTCCGCACACCCCTACGTGCACTTCATGCATAATTCTTCGGGCTTCCTCGGCATTAACACATCTTAACAAATTGAGGTCCGGGGTCCTTTTATACAAAACATCACCGCTTAAGAAGAAACCACTCGCATGCCTTCTAATGGTTCTTTTCTGATCTCCCGTGGCTTGCTCGGGGTACTCTTGTGTTTTCAGAAACCTCTTAATATCATGATACCATGGCTAAATGCTAGATTCCACCTCGACTACATTATAATAGCCATGCCTTTCTTTGATTTGAATTTCTAGGGGATCAATATGGGCATTGCCTGGGTAAGGAAGCATTGAAGCTAAAGTGGCGAGTGCATCAGCTAGTTCATTGTGACATCAAGGGATGTACCTGAACTCTATTGACTTGAAGCGTTTGGTGAGATCATCCACATGTTGTCGATATGGAATGAGCTTTACATCTCGAGTCTCCCACTCTCCTTGTGCTTGCCGGATAATCAAGTCGGAGTCTCCCATGATTAATAAGTCTTCAACTTCCTGGTCGATTGCCATATTCATGCCCATGATGCAGGCTTCATATTCAGCTGTGTTGTTTGTGCAGAAGAATCGGAGCCTAGCTGTAGCTGGATAGTGTTGTCCATTAGGTGATATCAAGATTGCCCCAATGCCTACACCTCTTGCATTTACCGCTCCGTCAAAGAACATTTTCCAAGCACGAGTGTCTTCAGAGCTAGCTTCTACTGAATTAACTTCTTCATCTAGGAAGTATATGCTCAATGGTTGGTATTCCTCATCAATCGGGTTTTCTGTTAAATGATCCGCCAACGCCTGGGCTTTCATTGCCATACGAGTGATATAGACTATGTCAAATTCGATGAGCAGGATTTTCCATTTTGCCAGTCTCCCAGTGGGCATCGGTTTCTGGAATATGTACTTCAATGGATCCAACCTGGTTATGAGTCTCAAAACAATCAAACCAATTGACAAGGGGAATTGAAACACAAACTAATCAAAAGAACACCTGGCACAGAATATTATGAGAAGAATTCATACCAAATAAAGTCAACAGATCTTCTTATTCGATGTTAGGGCATTTATTTCATCAAAAGGTGCATCGACAACAATCAATACCCGAAGAAATTTAGTCCGCAAATCTTAATGCAACCAACAAATAAGACTGAACCACATTTCTCGATATACATCATTAACATCAGCTATAATGAATCATTCCAATTGCCATTTTCAAACTCAAAAGCAAACAACCCATTCCATTGATTTAAAACAGGAAATTAACATGAAGAGCCATATAAAAACGTGACTCTGTACTAGATGAGAATGGCCCAGTTTACCAAATCTTATCAGAAAACTAACCCACTAAGTAATAACACTCTAACCAAATTCACGAGCTGATTTTTAAGGCAAGGACGAAATTATGATATTAATCGTATCAAAGCTCCAGTAGTATGAATATTTATAACAAGAACATAAGGAAAAGCAATCAGAGAGAACAGAACCTGGATTCCGACTGTATCGATGACAAAACGAACCAACATGAAGTCCTTCAAACCAAGGACCAAGGACTCAAGCAGAATCGAAAACCTGCATCAGAAATATCGCACCTCCAGCGACGGCTTCAAACCTCTCAGAACCAACAATGTTCAATCGCCAACGAAATGGAACTTTGACTGATATCGACTCATTCAAACTCGATCGACTGACTTCAAATGAAAAAAAAACTTGAACTCGAATTTGCCACTGCTTCTGTTTTGGAACGGAAAAGAAGAAATAGTGGTCATTTGGGGTGGGGTTCGCGAAGATGACGCGGGGAAGGGGGGTCTCCTGGTATGATGCGCAGCTTCTCAGAGTCTATCCCTATGTTCCCCCTTTTTTCATCAGATGTATAGGTCTAGGGTTTTTTAGGTGAGGAAATGGGTTTGGGTATTGGGTATTGGGTGTTGGGTCAACCCGGTTTGGGCTAGGTTAGGTAATGGTTTGGCCCCATTCAAATTAAAACCAGCTTTTGTTTCAATTAATTAAAAACCTAAGTTAAACTCCTAAATTTATTCAAATTGTAAAATTAAGCTAATTATCTAACTATAATATTTATAAAAACTAGTTGATCCTAAATTGAAAAAGAAAACTCAATAATCCAAAATTAAAAGCTAAGAATGTAAAAATGAGCCATTTTTTGTGATTTTCATTTTTAATAAAGCAACTAACTAATTAATCAATCCTAAAATGTGAACAAAAAAATTATAAATGCAATGCATGGTATTTTTGGTATTTTCTTGATTATTAATGGAAATTAAATATGCACAAAAATGCAAATAATTAATAAAATTCTACAAAAAATCCTATAAAATTGCAAAAATTGGGAAAAATTATTTTTTGATATTTTATGGGAGCAATTCATATAGGGCAAAAATCACGTGCTCACACCCATTTGAAGCTTTTGGCTCAATTGGTCCAATGACGTCCATACCCTAGGCAACAAATGGCCAAGGTGCTGACATGGGATGCAATTTCGTAGGTGGTGCATGAATCAAATCACCATGCACCTGACACTGATGACATTTCCGGACAAAACTAAAGAAGTCTTTTTCCATAGTCATCCAATAGTAACCTGCTCTAAGGATTTTCTTTGCCAAAACATACCCATTCATGTGGGGTCCGCACACTCCTGCGTGCACTTCATACATAATTCTTCCGGCCTATTTGGCGTCAACACATCTTAACAAGTTAAGATCTGGAGTCCTTTTGTACAAGACATCACCGCTCAAGAAGAAACCACTTGAGAGTCGTCTAATGGTCCTTTTTTGATCCTTACTGGCTTGCTCGGGATATTCGTTATTTTTTAGAAATCTTTTGATATCATGATACCAAGGCTGAACACTCGGTTCTGCTTCAACCGCATTTAAATAACCGTTCCTTTCTCGGATTTGGATTTCCAACGGGTCAATGTGGGCATTTCCTGGGTATGGCAACATAAAGGACAAAGTAGTGAGCGCATCGGCTAACTCATTGTGAAAATGAGGAATGTGCTTGAACTCAACTGACTTGAACCGCCTACTAAGCTCTTCTACATGTTTCCTTTAGGGAATGAGTTTGACTTCTCGAGTTTCCCATTCTCCTTGAGCTTGTCGGATAATCAGATCCAATCTCCCATGATCAACAATTCTACGACATCTTTGTCGATTGCCATGTTCATACCCATAATACAGGCTTCACACTCGGCAGTGTTGTTTGTGCAGAAAAATCGGAGCCAAGTTGTGGCCGGATAATGCTGACCAGTGGGTGAAATCAAGATTGCCCCAATTCTAACGCCTTTTGCGTTCACAACTCCATCGAAGAACATTTTCCAAGCATTGGTGTCTTCGGATGTTACCTCAATTGAATTTACCTCTTCATCCAGGAAGTAGGTGCTTAAAGGCTGGCATTCATCATCAACAAAGTTTTCAGCCAGATGATCTGCTAAAACCTGGGCTTTTATTGTCGTGCGCGTGACATAGACTATATCAAATTTAGTGAGCAGGATCTGCCACTTTTCTAACATCCCCGTGGGCATTGGCTTCTGGAATATATACTTTAGAGGATCCAACCTGGTATTGAGGTAAGTGGTGTAGGCTATCAAGTAATGACTCAGCTTCTGAGCGACCCAAGTTAAAGCACAGCAATTTTTTTCAAACAAAGTGTACTTAGCTTCATAACTGGTAAACTTCTTACTTAGCTAGTAGATTGCCTGCTCTTTTTTCCTGGTCACGTCATGTTGCCTGAGGACACATCCAAAAGAATTCTTCATGACTTTCAGGTACAAAAATAAAGGCCTCCCAGGTTCGGGCGGGACCAAGACCAGCGGATTCGACAGATATTCTTTGATCTTGTCACAAGCTTCTCGACACTCATCCGTCCATTTAACTGCTGCATCTTTCTTTAATAGCTTGAAGATGGGTTCACATGTGGAAGTCAACTGAGCAATGAATCGGCTAATGTAGTTCAACCTTCCCAACAAGCTCATAACCTCTTTCTTGGTTCTTGGAGGAAGCAAATCCCCAATAGAATTTATCTTTATTGGTTCTAACTCAATGCCTCTTCGACTGACTATAAATCCCAAGAGTTTGCCAGGCGAAACCCCAAATGCACATTTGGCTAGATTTGGCTTCAGATCATACTTTCTCAGCCGCTCAAAGAACTTTCTCAGGTCCCGAACATGGTCGTCCTGTGTTTTGGATTTGATGATCACATCATCCACATACACCTCGATTTCTTGGTGCATCATGTCGTGAAAGATGGCAGTAATAGCCCTCATATAGGTTGCCCTGGCGTTCTTCAGACCAAAAGGCATGACCCTGTAACAGTAGGTACCCCAAGGTGTGGTGAAAGCTGTCTTTTCCACATCTTTTTCATCCATCAACACCTGGTGATATCCTGCATAACAATTCATGAAAGACTGTATCTCATGTTTGGCGCAGTTATCAACAAGGATGTGGATGTTCGGCAAAGGGAAGTTATCCTTGAGACTTGCTTTGTTCAAATCTCTGTAATCCACACACACTCAAGTTTTCCCGTCTTTCTTTAGAACTAGAACTATATTGGCTAACCATGTGGTATATCAGACCACTCCGATCACCCTCGCTTTCAACTGTTTTGTGACCTCTTCTTTAATCTTGTCACTGATATCAGTTTTGAACTTTCTTTGCTTTTGCTGGACAGGGAGATAATCAGGGTATGTTGGCAACTTGTGAACCACCAAATCGACACTTAGTCCTCGAATATCATCATATGACCAAGCAAATACATCTTTGAATTCAAACAACATTTCGATTTTTTTCATCTGTGTGAATGTTTATCTTGGTTTCTTTGACATCTTCTGTACTACCCAAATTAACTGGCTTGGTATCATTTAAGTTCGGCTTAGGTTTATTCTCAAATTGTTCCAATTCTTGATTTATTTCCCCAAAAGCCTCTTCTTCATCATATTCCGGTTCTTGGTTCATTATTTCATAATTAGACAGTGTGTTTGGATCTGGGCATGAAGTCCGCAAGCATGCCATGTTATTTAAAGCCGCATTATTGGAACTGAAAGAATAAATAAGAAAAGTAAAATACCAAAATCAAAAAGAATGATGAAATATTGATTTCATTCATTGTATTTTGAAGATAACAGGGTTTACATTGGAAATTAAGGACAGGAGACTAAAAGAAACATCCGAGTTATACCCTAAAATATCTCGTGATGTAGAAAAGGTGGTAGGACTGGACTATCGGGATTCCCACTTGATTGGGAATGGAGTAGCCTTCCAATTTTGCAGTTTGGCATTGGGTCCCATGTATAACACCTCAGCGGTGCTTGAGCCTTCTCCCGGCTGAACCATGTGGGTTTTATACAGCATCCGCCTCATAGCCCCACATATTTCTTCAATTTCCTCGGTCGTGAAGGCCTCATCTTCCTCTGCCTCATTGTACTTGGGCCTGACAAAGGTTTTATAAAGATGCGGAATCGGCTGAGGCAAGAACCAACCATTGTTCTTTCTTTCATCTGCCCATTTTCCATCAACTGCGTGGGTTGGAAACCTACCCTAAAGAACTTCTCACTGACAGCAAGGGTGATAGGTTCAGTAATTTCTTGCAATGAATTCATGAGCCCCTTCCCGGGCTTGTAACCATGTCTAATCATTTCTTTGAAAACCATAATTGATGCTTTCGAGAGAAAAGGTTGAGGACAAAGGTTTCTTTCTTCACATTGGTCTAGGACCACCACTTTAAAATCTTGATAAACAATATGCTTACTTCTTTCTCTGGCTTTGAGGCATGAGACTGATGGGTCCCGATAAATAGACTTCACGTCCTTTCTATGTACTACAATCTCTTTATCCTCATGTTCAAATTTCACCATCTAGTGGAGAGTGGAAGGCACATTCCATGCTGCGTGAATCCAAGGTCTTCCCAAGAGGAAATTATAGGAAGTATCCATATCTAGGACCTGAAAGGTCACCTCGAAATCCAGCGGGCCAATAGTCAAGATCAGATCAATTTCACAAATAGTATCTCTCTTGATGCCATCAATGGCACGTACACAGACGTTATTGGGCCTAATTCTCTCAGTACCGATTTCCATTCATTGCCGAGTTGAGAGAGGGCAGATATCTACCCCAGAACCACGATCTAGCATGACCCTTTTCATATAATATCCCTCACTTTTAACTGTCAGATGAAGGGCTTTGTTGTGGGCGGCCCCTTAGGGTGGCAAATCATTTTTGCCGAAAGAGATTTGATTGATCTCAAAAAGCCTCTCTGCCATCCTCTCTAACTATTCCACAGTGGCTTCAATGGGTACATATGCTTCATTGAGAGTTTTGATCAATACCTTTTGATTTTCAGTTGAATTCATTAGCAGAGACAACAAAGAGACTTGAGCAGGAGACTTCCAGAGTTTTATCCCGTAGTCCGCCATTTTAATTTTTCGGAAGAACTCTTCTGCTTTTTCAACACTCACTGGTTTCTTGATCGGGAAATGCTTCTTTGTGGCATTATTCACTTCCTCTAGTTTGAGGTATTTCTCAGCCGGACTATTTTCCTTTGGCTCTCCCAAGACTTTTTTCCTTTGTAGGTCACTACTGCCTTGTTGTAATTCCATGGAACGGTAGTGGGATCTATCATGGGATTTTGCGGTGTGTGGCCAATAACCACGGGCTCATTCAGCCTTGGTGAAATTACTGGACCCCGCACCACGTAGGTCCCTTTAGGCACATACATTGTGGATCCCTTATTTAACTCAAACCTTGTTGGAGGGCTCAATGACATCTGTTCTTTCTTACGGCCTCGGGGTACATAGAGAACGACATCTTTTGAGGGTGTTGCCCCAGTTCCAGTTTCCTTTTTCTTTTTTGTATTCTGAGGGTGGTTTTCTCCCCTTTGTCTTGTTTTGTGACAACTTTTGGCTTCGTTTCCACATAGGCTATGGAAATGTTGTCTTTTAGAGCTGGGTCAAACTCTTTATCTTCACAAATCATTCCAATAATTGGCCCGTTATTGTGAGCCGATAATGGATTATTGGTTACATTAGGAACATCTTCGTCCTTTATCAATATTCTATTTTGTTCTATGAGGTTTTCCACGGCTCTCTTCAACGTCCAATATCTCTCAGTGTCATGTCCTTCTACCCCAGAATGATAGGCACATCGGTTGCTAGGTTGGTAAGAAGGTGATTCTGGGTTTTGCCTATTTGGAGGTGCGGGTTACAACAAATCCATTTGGACCAATTTGGGGAAGAGGCTAGAATTTGACTCACTAATAGGTGTGAAGCTTGTTTTCCTTGGTGGATCCCATGCGCGAAAGTTGTTCTGCGAAGGTCGGGGATTATACTAAGCTTGGTGAAGAGGTTCATTTTTGGGAAATAGAGCTCGGTTTAGGTGGAATTGTTGTTGTGGCCTGGCATATGGTTGGGCATTCATTACTGCATACGGCTGAGGATCCATAGCATAGTCTGCATCTTGATGGGGATAATAATGTTGTGTGTTGTTTGTAGAGAAGTAATTTCTAGATAGACGGGGTTTTCTTACATTTGAAGTTTCCATTGAAGTTTCTTCCTTCTTCTTCCGGTTTGCTATACCTCCAAACATGCCTTGAATGGCTTGGGAAGTAGCCTTTATAGCAGACTGACTCAGGATGCGCCCTGTCTTTAACCCATTCTTAACCATTTTACCAATGTTGATGGCCTCGGCAAATGGTTTTCCCATCGCAGACATCATAGTCTGAAAATAATCGGCCTCTTGGGCTTGAAGAAAGACACTGACCATATCTGTTTTATCCATTGGAGGCTTAACTTTAGCGGCTTGCTCGCGCCATTTGACAACATACTCTAGGAAGCTTTCCGAGGACTTTTCTTTAGATTCGACAATGAGTTCCTGTTAGGGGCAATGTCGATGTTATATTGAAAATGCCTCACAAAAATCCCAAGTCAGGTCGTCCAAGATATGCCACCAAGATATATCTTGGTCCATGTACGATTCTGAAGCAATACCGACCAAGCTGTCTCCAAAATAAGCCATAAGGAGCTCTTCTTTTCCACCTGCTCCCGGCAACTAGTTGCAATACCTTTTGAGATGGGATATGGGTTCCCCATGCCCGTCATACTTTTCAAACTTCAGGGTTTTGAAACCCAAGGGTAGATGCACATATGGTAACATACACAGGTTAGCATAAGATACACTCTTTTGTCCGTGCAAACCTTGTATATTTTTTAGACTCTGCTCCAGGCTCCTCATTTTCCGGGTAATCTCCTCTTGTTCAGGGTTCTTTGAGGTTTTCTCCAGCCCTGCGGTAAATTCGTACCAGGGTTGCTGAGGGTAGGAATTAGTAGTGAACTAGGTAGGTTCCAGTGGGAACTATGGTACTTGAAAGGTGAATGATGATGGGTCAAAGTTTTTCCTTGGCACGGTAGGTTGTACCGTGGCTGCAGAAGGTGGCGTAGTGAATATATTGGAGGTTGTGCCTGACATCAACAACCGGGGGCAAACCGTAGAAGGTGTTCCAACAAAGTGAGCCAAAATGGTAGGATATCCCAGGGGAGTATTCGGGTAACTTATGGGGACGTTGGAGGTGCCACCTGCCTAGGAAGTAGCTCGGGGAATCCAGGATCGCACTTGGTGGTTCCCTACCATTAGACCAGGCGTCCCACATTTCCATCATGCGGAGACGCAGAATTCTGTTTTCCTCTGCAGTGGCCGATTCCGAAGTTGGGATGGCTGAAATTGGGCTATCCTCAGGGATAGGGACCGTTGGTAGATGACCCTCAGAATACATTTCGATGCTTCCCTTTGACCTTGTGAAATAAGGATATGAAGCCAGAGTACCACAAAACCAACCACCTCACTATAAATCGTGACTGAATATAAACATAACAAACCGGTTAGTGCGAGATAATTAACACATAGGGAATCGCATGTTGGGGTGTGATGCACCTATACTGTTGAAAGTATTTCAACAGGTTTTGCAACGGTTGCGTGTTTCATCCCAGCTTTCGTTTATTTCTCCAATTTTGTTTCTTTCCACTTTGGCTCTTTAATGTTTTTCCTCTTATTCCCACTTTCCTCTCTTTTCTTTCCTCTCTTTTCTTGGTTTGTCCCCCTTTTTCATTTTTCTTTTGGTTTTTCTTTGACTCTCTTTTTCTCTCTTTTTGGTTTTCTTTCGGTTCTTTCCTTCTATATTGCTTTTTTATTTGAGTTATTTACAAAATCGTGACCGGATCCGATGAGGATTGCCTACTTATAACGACGCCGCGTGAATCAAATCATACGTAATCGCCCGATTTTCTAAGTCCGAGCTTCTAGTACCTGAGTGTCATGATGGTTTTGATTTTGCAATTGTCGCATGTCTTCCTCCATCTGGGCCATCAAAGTATAACAATGTTCCCTTTCGGCTTTAAAGTTCCTAGCCTATTTGGCCGCCTCATTTTCAACGGTAGTTAGATTTCTCTTCAGATTGGTGATTGTCCCCTCATATTTTCTCTTCATCTGCCACACATACTCTGCCTGTCCTTTGGCATTTTTTGTTAGTTGTGCTCGGGCTTTTGCCAGACTAGCCTCACATTTTTTAAGTCATCTTGACACTCATCTACTTTCTTTTTAAGACCACTTATAAGCCTTTCATCTGCTCGGCTTCTTTCTTGGTTTCTAGTAGTTATTTTCATCTTTTGCATCTTAGACTTAAGGGCTTCGTTTTCCTGAACCAACTTCTTCTTTTCCCCTTTATCAGCAGCAACTTGGACACCATTGTTAAATTTGAGGTCCCTGATTTGTCCCTCCAGTTTACTTATCTTGGCCCTATAGCTTGCCTCTTTTATCAACGAGTCCTGTTGCTCCCGTGAATCATCAGTAAATTGCTGGACATGGGGCCTTTTAGCAGGCCTTTCAGGTTCTCGAGGGATTTGAAACCTTTTACTGAACCAAGTCATGTAATTAGGGTTTGCCTCACCTTTAGGTAAATCCCACACCAAAGTCTTAGGTTCTAGAAATCTGCACTCATTTCAAATTTTACAAACTTTTCCTTCTAGTAATACAACTTTTGGACCCAATTCGATGACTTGTCGGCTCAGATCTTCATCATGGGGAATAGTTTGAAACCTGCCCAGTTGGCGCAACACCCTGTGAGGAGCATACGGCTAAATGCTCCAGAGACCCATTAGGAGAATATAGCACACCTCGGCTGACATGTAGATGACCTCAATGACAGGGAGCCATCCAAAAGTCCACTCAATTTTGTCTGAGGTTAAAGAACTCAAGTGTGCATACCAAGCCTCTATACCTTTCGAAAATTCAACACCTGCCACTCGATTTTCATACTCTTCGATACAATTTAGACCAGTCATGTCGTAGTTCATATACCCGACATGGTGACAAAGATGTTCTTATATCCACAGTTGTAGTAGCAAATTACAACCCCGGAAGAATCTTCCCCCCTTCGCGACAAATGGTTAACGCTTGGTAAATCTCAGCTAAAATCATTGGAACAAGAGTGTTATTAGCCTTCTTAGTCATGAAATCAACCATTCCACGAGACCCAATTCTATATTGTCGTCTTTTCTCGGACGGATTATGACACCCAAGAATGCTACTATAAAGGCCAAACCCTATCATGCCTCCCATTTGTCTTTGTTTCCTGCATGGGTCAGACCAGTATCAGGTGCTTCAAAACCGTGAGGATTGCCATAGCGCTGGTACAAGAATTGGAAAGTGCAAAACCGTTTGGATAAATTCCTCTCCTGAACCTCCCGACTGATGCTCAACAGATCTAGAAACTTGTGAGGAGACACTGTTCTTGGCGATACCAGGTACCGACTTCTAAGGTTCCCACTAAGGCCGGCATATCCTGGAATTTCCTCCAGCGTAGGAGTGAGCTCAAAATCAGAAAAGTGAAACACATTGTGAGTCGGGTCCTAGAAAGGTATCAAGGCTTCAATCACATCCAACCTTGGCTTGATTTTCAGAAGTCCCACGAGATCGCCCAAAACTTTTAACACATTCCCTCTGCTGAATTTTCCTAAGTCGTTCCACCACATATGGAGCTATAAGGGAATTTCATCAAGAGCTGCAAAGGGTTCATTTTCAATTGTGCTTATCTTGCACATTTATTAGGGTGATTTAGTTTTAAAGAATCATGATTCATTTTGACTTAAGAAAAAGCTATCAAAAAAAATTCAAGATTTTCATTTCAAAAATAAAAATCTAGCTTTGCAAATACGGCCCTTCAGCACTTCGGGAAAGAAGATGTTAGGGTTGTGTTTGCTAACCGGCCAAAACTTTGAAAAAGAGGCCAAAGGTGACTATTCTTGCAAAAACAGCCTTCCAGCGTCCTTTTAGGGACATTTGGCTATTTTAGACAAAAATGGCATCACCTTACCTATTTATGACAAAACACTAAAATTTTGTTCTATTTGGGTTATTTTTCAAAAATGGAGTTAGACCCGATGGGGGTCGCCTACGTATCCTACATCCGGTGAGAATCAAACTTGCGTAGTTCAGTCAGATTTGACATAATAAAAATAATACTAAAATGGTTTTCTTTTTTTCTTTTTTTCTTTTTTTAAAAACAAACTTTGTCTTTTTGTTTTTTTTCAAAATTTCGGCAGAGTTTCGGTATTTTTTGGACATCCGATTTTTCAGAACAGGTAATTATTTCTCTAGCCCTCCAATTGATTTTTTTTTCCAACTTTTCTCCAATTATTCACAAGCCGGTCAACATGCAAATTCGAAGCAAATAAATGCACAAGTTGTAAGTAGAATGCATCAGGATGGTCTTTTCATTTCAGGTCACCTGTCCTAGACAGACCCCAACCTAGTGTTGAGTCCCCTAAGTCAAATGCACGTGATACAAACAAGCGTTCCTACTAGAGATCCGGCATGAGGTTTTGTTATACTAGGTTTAAAACCTGGGTGTATTGTTCAAGACCTGGCTTACCCGAGTAGACAGCTCGAGCCGGAGGGCAGCGTACCGGGAATATAGAAGTTTCGCCGGCTTTGAAACTTGTCCGAACCTCTTTCTAAAATAGGATATGACTCTAACAGAAGAGAAGACTCAGAGAGAAAAGAGTTTCGTAGCAATTTATATACAATCCAAACAATATCAAAGCGGTAAAAGCGGTATTAGGCTCAAACATGTAGAAAAATCAGATAATAAAACAAGCCAACTATAATAGCTATTCTAAGCTCGAATTCTTAAACCATGAACCGAAGTTCTGGGTTTGTATCCCCAGCAGAGTCGCCAGAGCTGTCACACCTCCTTTTTTACACACCCGAAGGTATATAAGGGAGTTTTCCAATTAAAGTGACATTATTCGGGATGGAATTATTTATTCATTTTATTCAGATTCGCCACTTGGGATTGGTTTATTTTTGGTGTCCCAAGTCACCGGTAAAATCCCTTATCGAGGAAATTTCGAATTTCCTTTTGAAGTCTGCGAACAAGAAATTTTGAATAAGAAATTTTGTTAACCTGAGGGAAGGTATTAGGCACGCCCGGATTCTGTGGTTCTAGCATGGTCGCTTAAACTATTATAATTGGTCTATTATCTGATTTTAATACATGTTTTAGCCTATGGTATATGTTTAACCTATTAAACCACTTTTTAATTATTTTAGGAAGATTCAACGTCATCTAAAATACGTCTTGAACCACAGCACATGAAATACACTCGCGGTCCACGACACATTTTAACCAATATTGTTGAGATTTGGATTTGGGTCACTTAAAATGCACACCCGAGTTTAGGAAATTAATTTTCATAATTACGCGCCTAAAGCAACTACCACTTTCGAGTTTGCGAGGGCCATGAAAAATTCAACTAAATGGCACACCTCGATTTCTAAGGATTATAATTAATTAAGCGAGGTCCATGGGTGTTGAGATTTTATTTGGCGTGGCACGCCTCGATTCCGATTTAAAGGAAACTCAAACTAAACTTTTGAGGGCCATAAATTATATCTTACTTAATATGGCACGCCTCCAATCTAATTTTAAGAATCTAATTAATTAAGGAAGACTTTAAAACATTCTAATTATTTTAGGCCAATGCTTAACTCATTAATCGGAAGGACTAACACTAAATGAGATTCAATCCATTTTTATTCCAAAGGCCTGGGCTGGGCATGAGGCCCAATAGCCTGACAGAGTTGCAAGGCTACAAAGTCACTGGTTTCACAATGGCCTTGTGCAGGCCCAAAAGGGAGCCCAAACCTTAAATAAAACGCACAAGCTAGAGACCAGGGGTTCGCAAATCGAGGCTGTGAGCACGTGATTTTTACCCTAAGCAAATTATTCCAAAAATATCAAATAAAATGATTTTTACAATTTTAAGAAGTATATTGTAACTTTTATTACTTAGTCACATAATAACTCATAATTAAAATACAAAAAAATATAAATGCTTTAAGATTCTCAATTTTACATTTTAGTAGTATTAACGTATTTTTAAAAATAATAGAAGAAAATCATAAAAAATAGTTCATTTTATTCTTGAGTGCTTTAATTAAAAATTACTCCAAATGGCTATTAAAATAATTTTTTTGAAGTTTAATTAGAACAATTTTTAATTTTTAAATTTTCATCTCAATTTTATAAATCAAAAATACAAATAGTATATTATACATATTTTTGGGCCAAAATACCCAACCCAAAATAAATACCCAACCCAACCCATTTGTTAACCCTAAAATAATAAAAAAATAAAAAAATAAAAAAAAAAAAGAAAAATCGGACCCCTTTCATAAAGAGACACGGAAATACCGTGTCTCTATACAACTCTCTATCTTCTCTATACTCATCCTCTATCCCCATCTCTATATACTCTCCAGAGAATACAGGCGATAGAGACGAAGAAAAATACAGAGACAACCCATGCAACACACACGAAGGAAAATACAGAGCAGAGGCGAGTGAAAAGAACGAAAAAATTGAGAGAAATCGGAGAAGAGGAATAAAGGGAGAACGGAGGCAATATAAGGTGAAGGAGTGAACGAACAGAGAAATCCGGGGAGCTTCGGGCTTCTCTCTGATTTTCAAAAGACCAAAAGAAGAACAGGATTAAAAAGGGAATTTCATTGAAAATGTTCTGAGTTCAAGCTCTGTCGATTGTTGTTGATTTTCGCCGCAGATTCATTTCGTGTTCGAGCTTCAGATTGTGGTCGGGATCCTTGCCTTCCAATTTTTTGTGAGGTTCTTTTGATTATTAACGACTAGGTACACTTCAGCGAACTTGTATAATTTTTAATTTTAATTTTAGCTTGTTTAAATTGCATTGCATTTTCATGAAATCTGGATCTGTTTTGGTTACAAAAATTTCTTAAATCTTTCCACTTATGCGTCCATTAAAGGTTCTCGCTCACTAATTCGAGTTTTGAGGGGATATCGATTTGGTTTTGTGCTACTTGAGCTAATGGTAAAAATCAGGAGATTGGAATAAGTTGATACAACATGTTTTATGTAGAATAGCTATTTTCGTTTGGTTTGTTTGTTTGTGTTGTGATCAAATTTCTTGTTGACTGAATCTATTCTCAGTAGTGGTATGTGTTTGAGTATATATAGTCAATAAGAGTCGATTTGAGTAATCGTCTTCCATCTCCTGTATGTCGTGATTGTTATTCGGGCTCGAGGTATATTTTGAGTTAAATTTCATCACATTTAGTTGAACAATATGCGCAGTCTTCTGGTGAAATTCCTTCGTAATATGCCCTGATGTTTATGATGATTTGGTTGAACCATAAGTTCAGGGAGTTAATTAATAGTTCTATAGATGTTATATCGAAAATATGTGATCAACCTATAATGGTTTTTCACTGTTAGCTGTGATGTTCTGATTAAGGATTCATCACACAGCTAGTCAATGGTGTTGCGCTAAGGCTGACCTCAAATCAATTGGTTCAAATATCCTAACAGTAGAGTTGCTAGAAGTTTTTCTATGTGCTGATTGTTATCTGTAGCTTTGTGCATGTTCAGTTTCCTTTATAAGCAACAAGAAGTTGATTTGAGTAATATGAGCGAAAATCAGTAGTAAAAAGTCAGTTCATTTGGCATCCTGTTTTAGACTTAAGAACTCATTTCTTAATTGACTTCTTCTTCTCTTTGTTTCAAGTGGTACTTCAAGTATGGTCGAACATGTTCCCTTTTCTGTTAATTCAAATTTAGATAGAATTTTATGGATACGACCTGTTTAGGCAGTGGCATTGTTGATGCAGTGGCCTAGAATGGCCCTCGTTGTTAGCCCCCTGATGTTTTCCATTTGAAAATTCAGCACATGGCTAGTCCTTGGTGGTGTTAAGCCTTCCCATGATTCATCCATTTGAAATTCCCTTTCAATGCCCCTGAATGTTAGTTGCCGTTGTCGAGTCTTGTGTGATACTGATACTAGTATATGATGGAGAGCACCCTAAAAGAGATCAGCCGCAACACATTGAAGGGACGATCAGCAAAAATAAAAAAACATACACAAAAGCAAAAAGGCTTTAGGACCTAAGTGATATACAGGATATAAAAAAAAAAGCACCATCTGCTTCTTCCAGTGGTTTTGGTTTTTGAGCAGTTCTCAAAACAATCATTTATTTGCTCTGCAAACCAAGTGAAGCTAAATATATTGAATGTTGTAGTTATTTGAGGTCCAATTCTAACTCCATGCATTCTTTGATTTGCATTTTATTTTGTTGTGGATGCTAGGGGAGTATTTGTTCAATTTTTTGTTTCTTCTTTGCTTTTCGAAATGAATTTACATTAGCGTGATCTTTAACTTTGAAATAGGCTAATTCTTCATTTGAGCTAACGAAAGAGTAGTGCCCTTCTCAGATTGTTTTAGGTAATTCTTTATAGTTATTTTTCAATGTATTGTAAGAGTTGAAAATTTTTCTAAGGCCTCTCCGTTCATAGACTTCAATGCTATTTTGATATGGTTTTTTTTTAGATCCTTATGGTTTATTACTTTGCTGGTGAATTTCGTGTTATAAGGGTTTGCCTTTGAAAAATTGCAAAAAGGTTATTAGTAGGAATTTGATGTTGTTTCTAAGTTCAGTGCTGTAACATTGTGGCATTAGTGAAAGATTCTGTTTTTTTGGAAATGAGAGTATTGTATTTCCTAGTCTAGGGTAATGATGGAAGAAG
>MU688717.1:115357-134604 GCA_026770625.1 Nicotiana glauca | reverse complement strand
GTATAATCCTTCCAGTATTTCTCCTTGTATAGATATTCTTGAGTCAGAGCCTCTTATGTATCCCTTAGCTTGTAATTTGTGAGTTTCCGGGTTTTGGGAAGTTTTCTTAGGTTTGAGGATTGTTGTGGTATGTGCCGAGAGGCACCTTAAACCCTATTTATTTTATTAGTTCAGTTTTATTTATTTTCTTCCGCAGATTTTGGTTTATCTTCCGCATTGTAAGGCTTACCTTGTCATAGGGACTAGGTTCCATCACGACATGTTCATAGAGGATGAACAGGGGTCGTGACATTTACATCTTCAAATCTGCCTCTGTTCCTTTTTCTCCATATAAGTGCAACTGACATGGCAAAAACACAGCATGTTATGCCATTGATATCGGCCCTGTTTTTTGCCTTCTTGCTGATCCATTTCAATTTAAATTCCCAGTCTCCTATATTTATTTTATGTCCCAACCATAGGCACAGTTTAGTCCACATATTCTTTGTTATTCGAAACTCAAAAAATAGGTCGTTGAATATCTCTATTCTATGCCTGCAGAATGTACAGTCTATTGTCACAGTAATACCAGTCTTTAGCAATCATCCACTGTGGCTATCCTCTTCTACACTGTAAGTCATAGGATGAATCTACACCTTGGATGTACACTTGTATGCAATATTAAGCCCTTCCATTCCCGTTTGCAATACTCTAGGATCGGCTTCAAGTACATCTGCTTTATTTGAATCTTTCTATTCTTACACAGACTCTTTAGCCTTTCATGCAAGGTCCTTTGGAGTTGTTGATGCCTCATAACCACTTCCCTGCTATCTAGTATCTTCCTTACTGCCCAAGTTATTGTTTTAGGAGTAGGCATTGAGCCTAGACCCTTCTTCTTTATATTGAAACTGTGAATCTATCGAATCCATAGGCAGTCCTTCTTTTAGGTTAGATCCCATAAGTGCTTAGTAACTGCTGCTTTGTTCAGCACTTTGATATCCAGTATGTTTAGCCCTCCAGCTGCTACTAGTTTGCATACATTCTCCCAAGACACTAGTGCCTTCTTTGAGATAGCTACACTGCATTTCTATAAACATGTCCTGCATATAGTTTAAATCATTTTCAGCACCTTCTTTAGGATAATGAACACCTGATCCTAGTAAGTATGTATACAAAATATGACTGCCTTTATCAATTGACACCTTCCTGCATAGGATAATAGCTTTGCTGACCCATAGGTAACCCTTGTTGTTATCTTCTCAACTAGCGGCAAGTACTGAGCAATAGTTAGCTTTTTTAGTCAAAAGGAATTCCAAGTATCTAAAAAGCAGCTTTCTTTTAATAAAACCCAATATTTCCAGGATTTCTTCTCTAGCCTTCTGATTTATCCTAGCCATGTATATAGCACTCTTACTTACATTTGCATGTAATCCAAAATCCTATGAAAACCTATAAAAAAACATTTACATTACGTTAGTGAATCATCAGCAAATCACATATGTGTGCTGTTCAGCTTCCTACACTTCGGATAGAAGTTAAAATCTTTATTTTTATGCAACTTTTCTAGTTCTCTACTCTGATACTCCATGGCAATAACAAATAAGTAAGGACACATATGATCTCCTTGACTGATCCCTCTCTTCCCCTTAAAAGGTTTAGTCAATCCTCCATTTAGCACCAATGAATATGAAACAGTAGTGACACAAGTAATTATCCATTGTGCAAATTTGAAAGGGAAAGCAAGGTCGATCAATATTTTCTTGAGAAAACTCCATTTTAGAGTGTCATAAGCTTTTCTTAGATCCACTTTCAGCACACATCTAGGAGACACTCCTTTCCTGGCATATCATTTAAATAGCTCATGGCTTAGCAGAATATTATCTACTATACTCCTTCCTTCAATAAAAGATGATTGTGACTGGTCAATCAGTCCATCAATCATACCTTTTATCCTCCTTGTAAGGACTTTAGAAATAATCTTGTACAAGATAGTACAATAAGCAATTGGCCTATAGTATTTTACTGTTGTTGGCGCTTTCACTTTAGGGACTAATGTAATAGTTGTTGTATTTATCATACTAGGTAATCTGTTTGTACTAAAGAAGCCCATAACAGCTTCAAAGATATTTTCTTTCACTATCTCCCAGTTTTTTGTAAAGAATTCCACAGGAAATCCATCAACCTCTGGTGCTTTGTCTTTAGGCATATCCTTGACTGCTTCAGTGATCTCCCCCGTTGTCATCATTTGAATCAATGTTCTTTGTTGACCCACATTTAAGCATGGTCCTTCCCTTATTACAGATGTATTTGCACAAGGTAATTCACCAGCATAATCTCCCATTAAGAAATGAAATATAGTTATGAATTCCTACTCAACAAGTATGGCTTCTGTTAGCTTCACACCTGTATCAATATAAATAATAGTTATACTATTTTGAATGGCTATGATCTTCCATTGTGCATGAAAATATTTTGTATTTGCATCGCCGCACTCAATGCAGCATGCCTTTGATTTCTGCCTTAGAACTTGCTCCTCCACAGTGCTCCATATTCATTATTTCATCTAATGTTGATTTCTCTTCATTTGTGAGGGAATATACCAAAGGATCTTTCCTCATTTGAATTTGCACAATACCCAGTTCCTCTCTTGCCTGCTCAAGTTTTTGCTTATGTGAAGCCATATAAGCATTTATCCCCTTAAGTTGCTCTTTCAGATTCTTCAATTTGCACCAACTACATAGGTGCTCCTTCATAATCCTAATCCCATACCTGCCAAATTATATTCTAAAATTGTGGATGGTCCATAACATTTGTGTATAGTCTAAATGGATTAAGGTGTAGTAATTTCTGGCTGTCACGTTTTATAAGAATAGGAAAATGAAAAAATGATGATGGATTCATATAGTCTGCTTCCACATACATGTATTGTTGAATCCACTGATAATTTCCTAGTGCCTAATCTGTCTTGCTATACACTCTATTCCTAGTTCCTTGTTTATTTGTCCAACAATAGTGCCACCCATTAGTAATCAGTGGGGTGAGTTGCAAATCGTCAATCATCCCTTTAAATGATTGTACTTCATCTACAGTTACATGAGAACCTATTCTATCTTTAGAGGATAGAACATTATTGAAGTCACCACTCAGCAACCATGTCTCTTGACTTGAAATTTTAATCTTCCTGAGATCCCTCCATAAACTATCCCTCTTGTGTCCATCAATTTGAGCATAAATGACACTATGTTGGGCTTTCAAATAAGTTATAGGATCTTCAACACAACAATGGATAAAGTGATCTTTCATGTGACTTACTAGCGCTTTAATATGACTTCTCCAACGTAACCAGATTCTCCCATTTAAAACATATGAGTAATTATAACCCATATTCCATCCTGTAGCTATCATTTTGAGGATTTTCTTTGCTTTATGTTCCTTTACTCTAGTTTCTATGAACCCAATAATATCTACTTTATTAGTAGCAATATTAATTTTGACCTCTTTTTGCTTATGTGCTTGATTTAGCCCTCTAATATTCCAAGTAACAATGATGATTTGAATATTAGAGGGTCTGGTCGTCCTGGATCAATTTGTTGACCACCACTGCCTTCATCCTTATTCATATATATACTCTTGCCCTTTTCAATCTATTTTCCCATCGTTGTATCTTTACAGACAGTCCCATGTGTATCATTTCCTTTTGACACGTAAGAAATCTATTGTGTATTTTCCTTAGAATCATTCAACTTTTCTATACAGCCTCTCTCTTGTGTATCTTCTTGTACTGTTATTACTCCTTCCTTAGTATCTGCATTCACTTAAGGTTGTTTGACCAGCTATGCTTGCTTCACATTCTTCCCTTGCTTCTTTCCTCTTCTCCTCTGCCTTTCCTTCCTATCACCTTCCATTATCTCATGTTCCTTATCACATTTTGTGTTGTACGGGTAGTCTATAGAATCATGCCCAAACTTTAAGAAATCATTACAAAAACTAGGCTTCCAATCATATTCAATCGTGTGTATCTTTGGACCATAAGGCGATTTTATCTCTATCTGATAAGGTAAGGGATAAAAAGCATCCACCTCCACAAGGATTCTAGCATAGGATATCTTCTCATAGTGAGTAGTAAATTTATCAGTGTATAATGGTTTATAAATTGCACTTGCCATTTTGCTGATAGCTTCAGTCCATATGGCAACCCAGGGAACCTTACCCATACTGGAACTGTACTGAGAACATCTTTGTAGAATAAAAAATCAATTTCCCATAGTCTTAGTACCATAGGTTTGTTTTTGTACGTGTATGGTCCTGATTGAAGGACTTGATCTCTATCAGCTTTGGTGCTAAATCTAAAATACAGTATCCCTCGGCATGCAACATGATCTTAGGTTTTGTAACAAAATTCCAAACATTCATCACAAAATTCTCCATAGCTTTCTCATACATATTTTCTCCAATTATATAGACAATTAAAGCAATTTTCCAATAATTATCTTGGGATTTAAATCTTCCTCACATAATTTAATAATTTTCTTAACATCTCTATTAATTGGAGGTACAAATGATAGTGTTTTTCCCATTTGTGATCTACGATTTCCTCGAAGGATATCAGTTGTCCTAGGTGTTGGCTTCTCCGATCCACTAGCTTCTGAGTATTGTAAGCATCTCACTATTGATTTCATCACTTCTCCCATTTTAACCGGTTGAATTTAAATCTCACCTTCAAAGCTACACATTTCAATCGATTGATACTTTTGTGGAAGAAAACTACCAAAAGTTAGGGGAGGTAATTCCATTTGAACGCTATTTTCTGGAGTAATCATCTTATCTGTCTACGTAGCAGTGCCATGCAAGGTTTTCCGATAATGAGCCATTAATTCCGGTGACAATTGCAAACTTTGCTATTGTTCACCGAGAGAAACGGTTACCCTAATTGGGCTGGGTATTGGAATTGGATTGGGTTGAATTGGGGATAAAATTAAAATATAATTATGCCATAGTTTAAATAGCCATTTTAACTCTAATAATTTATAAGAAATAATAAATAATTTCTAAAAAAATAATTTCGTTTAAAAATTATTTAAAATAGTTATTTAACATTTGCAATATATAAAAGATAATTTTATACATTATCAATATAATTATGCATTAATGGGGCTAGTATTGCAAATATTTACAGATTAGCTTAAAAATATAAATTCAATTATAAAAAATGCACTATAATATTTAAGCAATATTTTGGCATAAATATAGGATTTTGATGGCTAAATTACCACAAAAATAATTTGAAGGACAATTATTGGGAATTTTATGAGTAAAAAGGGAGAAAATAAATCAATTTGAAGCATTTAGAATTATAGAAAATTTACAAAAATGCTTATGCATGGTTATATATGCACATATGCTATTTTGAAAGTATATCTATGTATTAAAAATATATAGGAAAAAATTGGGTATCAACAACTGCCGCTCTTTACCCAGGAAGGATGAAAGAGTTTTCGGGTATAGAAATGATGGCCAGTTTTGACCGGACAGGATGCTTTGAAAAATAGAGGCCGAACTTCAGTCTTCGAGTTGCCTACATATCCCTGGTTTTAGAGGAATCAGGCCATGTGTAGTTCTGAATTTATCTGCGGAATATGCCGATGAAGTCATTGCAAGAACGTACACGAGGTGCCGAAGTGGCTATGGTGAGCGGTTATGGTTTGTGACAGTTGAAGGAACTGGAGCTAGATCGCTCTTGCAAGGATAACAGTTTCTTACTAGTTATTTGAAGATAAAAAGATGCTATAAATGGTGCCACCGAACAATGACACCATTGAATAATGATACACAAATTTAAGGGATCTCAGGCCATGGCATGATGTCTTCCGGTTATGGGGATGATGTCTTTTAGACTATGATGCCTTTGGATAGATTGGCGATATTTTAGCCCGTGATATGCTATAATATGAAGTTAATAGGACAAGGCTTAGTCTTGTGAAATGAAGGGTAGAGTTTAGCCCCGACTAAAAAGAAATAAATTGTACGATAAATAGAGCAATATTTGTGCGAAAATGGACAGTGTTTAGTTCCATGCGAATGTGGAGGCAGGTATTAGCCTCATGCAGATGGAGGCAGGGATTGGCCTCATACAGGTGTGGAGGCAAGGATTAGCCTCATGCAAGTATGGAGGCAGGGATTAGCCCATACCAATTGGGAGGGAGGGATTAGCCTCATGCCGATATGGAGGCAAGGATTAGCCTCATGCAAGTATGGAGGTAGGGATTAGCCTCATGTAAATTGGGAGGCAAGTATTTGCCTCATGCAGATATGAATGCGAGGATTAGCCCCATGCAAGTATGGAGGCAAGGATTAGCCTCATACAGATTGGGAGGAAAGGATTAGCCTCATGCACATTGTGAGGCAAGGATTAGCCTCATGCAAATACGGAGGCAAGGATTATCATCATGCATGTGTCGAGGTAGGGATTAGCCTCATGCAAATTGGGAGGCAAGGATTAGCCACATGCATATTAAGAGGCAAGGATTAGCCTCGTGCAAGGATTAGCCACATGCATATTAAGAGGCAAGGATTAGCCTCGTGCGCATTGGGAGGCAAATATTAGCCTCGTGCACATTGGGAGGCAAGGATTAGCCTCATGCGAATAGGGAGGTAAGGATTAGCCTCAGGCAAATAGTGAGTCAAGGATTAGCCTCATGCAGGTATAGAGGGAGGGATTAGCCTCATGCAAGTGGAGGCACGGATTAGCCTCGTGTAAGTAGGGAGGCAGGAATCAGCGTCATGCATATGAAGGCAGGTATTAGCCTCATGCAAGTGGAGGTAGGGATTAGCCTTATGCAAGTAAGAAGGCAGGGATTAGCCTCATGCAGATGGAGGTAGGGATTAGCCTCATGGAAGTAGGGAGGCAAGGATTAGCCTCAAGCAAGTAGAGGTGGGGATTATCCTTATGCAAGTAGGGAGGTAGGGATTATCCTCATGAAAGTGGAGGCAGGGATTAGCCTCATGCATGTTGGGAGGTAGGAATTAGCCTCATGTGGATGGAGGTAGCGATTAGCCTCATACAAGTGGAGGAAGAGATTAGCCTCATGCAAGTAGGGAGGCAAGGATTAGCCTCATGCAAATGGAAACATGGATTAGCCTCATTCAAGTAGAGGTAAGGATTAGCCTCATGCAGATGGAAGCGGGGATTAGCCTCATGCAATTAGAGGCAAGGATTAGCCTCATGCAAGTAAGGAGGTAGGAATTAGCCTCATGCAAATGGAGGCAGATATTAGCGTCATGCAAGTAGGGAGGCAAGGATTAACCTCATACAAATGGCGAGTACAAAAATAAAAGTAGTATATTTCTTAGCTGGAGATATATGTCATATCTAATGGCCTGATTGATAGTAATATCTTTGTGTATACATGTTTGCGAATGCTATCGTTAGGTCAAATGTGCCTGTGTTCAAAGAAAAATTGTCAATTTTATGAGGGAAGTTTGGTTCATGCTTCTGTCCTCGGGCCTTGTATTCCTCTACTCTAGAGGCCCTTTCAAGTTCCCCTGGATAACCCTAACTATTATGGAAATAAAATTTTCAAAAAATAGGCAATCATTGATAAAAATAGAGTTATTTTAGAAATATATTGACACATTTAGTAATTTAGATGAACTAGTAAATGTAACACATCTCAAAGGCATTGCAGCTTCCTTGTGTCAGAATTTTAAGGGTCCTCCTCAAAATTCTGCCCCAATTTAGTAGATGATCCTTCGGTTGTTTATGGATAATAGGCCTTGATGAACCTTCTTCGAAATTTTGAGAATCCTCCTCCAAATTTTGCCCCAGTTTCTTAACTGATTACTGGCCATCTGACATATGTTGGTGTTAGCTGTACTTGCTCTAAAATTTTGAGGGTCCTCCTTAAAATTATTCGCTAGTTACTGATCTTGGAGGAAAATGAAAATTTTATTATGATATGATCGAACCCATAAGGATGCCTACATATCCCCTCCTAAACAGGAATCAGTTCAAGTGTAGTCCAATTACATCACATGAGTAAATAATCAAAGCATAGTATCTCTTGACTACGTCGGAATTGATCGGTTTTGGCCAGATTTCTCCGTCGATTCTATAAGTAGGAGTGCTCCTCCTTTTAGCACCCTATGAACCATGTACGGAACTTTCCTGTTGGGAGATAATTTCCCTTTGGCTTTATCTTGATATGGGAAGATATTCTTCACCACCAAGTGACCTGGTGCAAATTTCTTTGGTTTGACCCTTTTGTTGAAGGCTCTGGACATTCTATTATAATATAGTTGGCCATGACACACTGCATTCAACCTCTTTCCATCTATAGGGGCCAATTATCATAGTGGCTCCTTATCCACTCTGCATCGCTGAGTTCAGCTCCCTATATGACTCTTAAGGAAGGAATCTCTACCTCGACTAGGATGGTAGCCTTGGTACCATAAACCAGCATGTAGAGAGTTGCCTATGTTGATGTGTGAACCGTGGTGTGGTATCCCAATAAAGAAAAAGGTAACTTATTGAGCCATTGTTTATGGTTCTCTACCATTTTCCTTAGTGTCTTCTTGATGTTTTTGTTGGCGACTTCTACGGCCCTGTTCGTCTGAGGTATGTAGGATGTGGAATTATTGTGCTTGATTTTGAAAGTTTCACATATATCTTTCATCAAATCACTATTGATATTGGCAGCATTATCAGTAATAACGGACTCAAGAAATCTAAATCGGCAAACAATATGATCCTCGACCAAATCTGCGACGACTTTCTTGGTTATAGCTTTGTAAGATGCAGCTTCTACCCAATTCGTAAAGTAATCAATGGAGACCAAAATAAACATGTATCTATTTTAAGTAGTGGACTCAATCGAACAATAATATTTATTCCCCCAACACCGAATAACCAAGGCAAGCTTGTTGCATTGAGCTTGTTTGGCGGCACTTTTATCATATTGGCATGCACCTTGCATTAAAAGGACTTGCAGACATACTGCATGCAATCTATCTCCAAGGTCATCCAAAAGTAACCGGCCTTGAATATCTTCTTATCCAAGATACCATTCATATGCGGGTCGCGGGTCATGTTATGTACCTCTTCAAGTAGCTTAGAAGCTTCCTTTGCATCGACAAATCTTAGTAAACCCAAATTAGGAGTTCTTCTGTATATGTTTCCTCCGCTATGGAAAAAGTAATTGGAAAATTTTTGGAGTGTATGTTTCTGAGTGTGATTTGCATGCTCCGGATTCTCTCTTCGATAAGTACTCTTCGATGTCATGGAATCAAGGCTTTCCATCTCTCTCCTCTTCAACATAGGCACAATATGCTGACTGATTATGGATCTTTACCGGAATAGGATTAATATAACTCTTATCTGGATGTTGTATCATAGATGAAAAGGTGGCCAATGCATCGGCAAACTCATTCTGAATTCTGGACACATATTGGAATTCTATTTTTGTGAACCTCTTTCTCAATTCCTCCACATGGTGCAGATATGGAAATATTTTTGAATTCTTAGTAGCCCACTCTCCTTGTACCTAGTGCACAAGCAAATCTAAATCACCGATCACCAGCTGCTCTTGAATGTTCAGGTCGAGTACCATGTTGAGCCCTAGTATGCAGGCTTCATAATCTTTCATGTTGTTGGTGCAGGGAAATCTGAGTTTAGCAGATACCGAATAATGTTAACCCATTTCTAATACCAAAATTGCTCTAATGCCCACTCCTTTGAAATTTGCAGCTCCATCAAAGAACATCCTCCAACCGTCGTATGTTTTGGTAATGTCTTCCCCTAGGAACGACACTTCTTCATCAGGAAAATATGTTTTCAAAAATTCGTATGATCCTCCCACCAGATTTTAACCAGTGCTTGTCCTTTGGTCGCCTTCTGAGTTACATAGATAATATCGAACTCATTTAATAGTATCTGCCATTTGGCCAACTTTCCAGTCGGCATGGGCTTCTTGAATATTTACTACAGAGGGTCCATCCAGGATATGAGGTATATAGTGTAGGAACATAAGTAATTCCTCAATTTCTGAGCTGTCAAGGTCAAAGCATGGCAAGTGCGTTCCAACAGAGAGTATTTACTCAAGTAGTATATGGATTGCTCCTTCTTCATTGTCTCGTCATGTTGCCCTAGAACATATCCAAAGGCTCTATCCAATACAGATAGATAAAGTAGAAAAGGTCGTCTTGGATCTAGCGGGATTAGCACTGGTGGTGTGGATAGGTACTCCTAGATCTAATCAAAAGTTATCTGACAATCATCTGTCCAACTTGTTTTGGCATCTTTTCTCAGCATCTTGAATATGGGTTCACATATGACTGTAGAATGTGCTATGAAGTGGCTGATATAATTGAGATGTCCTAGGAAGCTCATCACATCATTTTTGCTCTTAGGTGGTGGTTATTCCTGAATAGACTTTAACTTTAGATGTATCCAACTCGATCCCTCGACGACTGACAACGAAACCTAGAAACTTTCTTGCGGGAACCCCGAATGCATTGTTTGCGGGATTTAGTTTCAAGTTATACTTCCTTAGCCTGTTAAATACCCTTCTATGGTCCTCTATGTGATTTGCGACCCTCTTGGATTTGATAATGACGTCATCTACATACACCTCTATTTCTTTGTTTATTATATCATGGAAGATGGTTGTGATGGCTCTCCTTAAGTGGCCTCAGATTTCTTCAGACTGAATGGCATCATTTTGTAACAGTATACAACCTAAGGTGTAATAAAAGTTATTTTCTCCGCGTTTTCTTTATCCATCCAGATATGGTGATAACCTACAAAGAAATCCACAAAGGATTGGAGATCATGCTTGGTGCACTTGTTGATCAAAATATGCATCTTTGGTAGTGGGAAGTCATCCTTGGGACTTGCTCTATTTAAATCCCAATAGTCAACGCATAGTTTGACCTTCCCATCTTTCTTTAGAACTAGCACAATGTTGGCTAAACAAGTTGGGTACTCAACCACTCTTAGAACTTGGGCTTTGATCTGCTTGGTGACTTCCTCCTTGATTTTCAAACTCATGTCTGTTTTGAAGTTTCTGAGTTTCTGCTTTACTGTCAGACACATAGGATTGGTAGGCAGCTTGTGAGCAATTATAGACGTGCTCAAACCGATAATATCATCATATGACATTGCAAAAATATCCTCATACTCTTCTAGGAAATGAATGTACTCTTCCTTCTCTGTTGGTGACAAGTGAGTACTGATGCAAATCTCCTTAACGACTTTGGTGTCTCCAAAATTTACTGTTTCTGTCTCGTCCAGATAGGACTTAGTCTTATTCTCAAAGTTTTCAACCTCCCTAAAAATTTCCTCGGGTTTCTCATCTTCTTCATCTGTACCAATATTCTCATGTTGCGTTGTTTTATTACATGTCATATTCATTAGTTCATCAAGAAAAGTAACAATAACATTGTAGAAAGTAAAAAGTGTAAAAAATAGTAATGAATAATAAAGAACAAATGCATTTGATTAAAACTGAAAAATCATCCAGACAAAGTACGGCTTGATGAATCAATCATTTATTTTAAAAGAAGTAAATCCTAAACTAAATTACTTGAAATCATAAATGCCTACACTGGCTATAGAAGTAAAATCTGCCTAGCTACCCAGGGACTCGGCAGGCTCGAGATGGTGTGGCGGTCCAGTTCCTAAAGTCTCACATCTTTACGATCTGAATAGTGAAGCGTTCTTCATTTTCTGAGAACATCTCCCATCTTTACGATTTGAATAATGAGGCGTTCTTTCTCCTCCTCCTCAATTACAGTACTACAGTCCATGTCTTCATCCTCCAAGAACAAATTCTTCAATCCAGCTAGTTCTTCCTCTTCTACAGTCCCCCATATCGTATTACCTTGGTGAAAATCATTTTCCAAACGTGGAACTGGTTGCCCGATAAGGTAATACGGTCCACAGCATGGAAGTGACCAATTTCTATAATCTTTCCATGTGTACCGGTATCCGAGACCAAAGGTGGTACTATGATTTTTTTAGCCGTATTAGTTTAGTGATACCTAGAGGTTCTTTCCCAACCCTTTGTCGGGTTCACATCCAGATCTGGCCAATATGTTTTCTATTTTAACACTCCACCATTTATCCTTCCTCAACAGAATTGACCCGTTCAATGTGATGATAGGTTTCCCCTCCTAGCCTTCTTATAAGTCCAATGGCCAGGATGGTTTTACTGGTGCAGATGGGGTTACTTCAATCTCCGTGAATGATCACCTTCTGATGATTCCATTCGAAACTCATGGTTTGATGTAGTGTGGGAGGCACGGCTCCAACGGCATGGATCCATGGTCAGTCCAAAAGAATATTATATGAGGTTGGTATGTTAAAAACCTGAAACTTGACATCGAACAAAGTTGGGCCCATTTGCAAGCAATGGTTTGTTTCCCTGATCGTGGCCCTTTGGGACCCATCGAAAGCTTTCACGTTTATGTTTCCTACCCGTATTTCATGGAAACCTTTATCCAACCTTTTTAGAGTGTCCAACGGACAAATATTGAGGCTTGAACCTCCATCAACCAAGACCCTGGAAATGAATTTGTCTTCAAATTCCACGGTGATATGCAATATTCAATTGTGGTTCAACCTCTGAGGCGGTAGCTCATCTTCGTATAAGATAATCTTATGACTTTCCAATACTTGCCCTACCATGTTGGCCATTTCTCCGCCAGTGATGTTATTGGGTACATAAGCCTCGCTCGGCACTTTAATTAAAGCATTTTTATGTGCCTTTGAATTTTTCAATAGTGACAGGATAGATATCAGAGCAGAGATTTTATTTAAATGGTCAACGACGGAATACTCTTTTTCCTGTACTTTCTTCCGTAGGTCATCTGGCATGGTCTCAATGATAGGCTGCCTAGTAGTGCCCTCCTTACTTGAACCTCTCAAATGTTAAAGTGTATAGACTCTTCCAGTTCTTGTCATTCCTTGTGCAGCATTGGATTCCTCAACCTTGTCCATCTGTTTTCCCGATCCTCGGCAACATAAGCCCAGGGTATTGCTTTTGAATCGAAGGGAGGTGTGGTTGATATCGTCATTTTGAGAAGTGTGACCACTTCTAATTCAAAAGGAGTGGGTGTGGCCGCTGGCGGAGCAACCTCTACCTCAAATGGAACTGATGCAGCTACTTCAACCTTGATTGATGACTGAGTCTTTACCATAATAGGAGTAAGTATGACTGCAACTTTAAAGCCATCGCCTTCTCGAATATTCCAATCGACCCCAAAATGTCCCATTCTTCATTTGTCTCTATCTGATGTACTCTGTCACCTCTATAATTAGGGAGGGGGTTTTTGTGGACATTAGGTGCAGCTTCCTTCATCTGTATGACCATGTTTTCAATTAGTGTCTGGATCTTATCCTTCAATGTTCATCACACAACAGTGGTGTTTCCCTTTATACTGGAATGGTACGCATAAGTTTTGTTCGAATTGACCCATTAGGATGGATTTTCTAATGCCACAGCAGGAATAGGAGTGATGTAACCCGAGGCCTTAAACCTCTCATATAACTGGCCGATAGGCTCAGCAATGGCGGTGTATTGTTTGGGTGGTTTGCGGTCGAAGTTGGGTCTTGGTCTTGGATAATTTGGGCGAGCTGGTGGTGGTTAGAAGTGGGATGGTTGGGAGTTATAGCTATGACGAATAGTGGGTTTGAGAGTATCTGGGAGATGAGAGTTGATATGTGGGTGGAGGTGTTTGATATGTCGACGGAGGTGTTTGATATATGGGTGGGGGTGTTTTCTATGTGGGTGAAGGTGTTTGATATGTAATTGGAGATGCTTGGTATGTGTATGGGGCCTTGAGCTACCATCGTTGTCCCAATATCTTTCTTCTTTGATATGCCGCCTGTCACATCTCCTTTTTACACACCTACCCCAAGGATAATGTATAAGGGATAAAGTGACATTATTTGAAATGGGATTATTTATTTATTTTAGAGTCGCCACTTGGGATAGGATTGGCTTTTGGCGTCCCAAGTCACTGGTTTAACTTAAATCCCAAATCGAGGAAAATGTTCGACTTCCCAATTGGAGTCTACAAACCAAAAATTCTGAATAAGGAATTTTATTGACCCGAGGGAAGGTGTTAGGCACCACCGGGTCCCATGGTTCTAGTACGGTCGCTTAAATTATTATAATTGGCTAAAAATCTTATTTTAATACATGTTTTAACTTATGTGCTTTATAACTTTAAACCGCTTTTATTATTATTTTTTAAAGAGAATTCCAACGTCGTGAAAACGTATCTCGAACCAAGTCACATAAATGCACCCGCAGTTTTTGACACGTTTCGACTTCGTTGAGATTTGGATTTGGGTCACTTAAATGAGCACCCATATTTAGGAAGGTAAAATTATTTAAGTAATGGACCTAAAGGAACTAACATGTTTATTATCTTTGCGGGAGATCGTAAAGTTCGCTAAACGGCACGTCCCAAATTCTAGGTATTTTAATAGGAACATTTAAAGTGGGACCCGCAATTTATGCATTTTATTTGGCGAGGCTCATCTTATTTTTATTATTTAAAGGCCAACCTAAAAGAAATCTATCATTTTTTCTATTGAATTTGTCTCTAAAGAGCCCTAGTTAATTAATGTTATAAAATTCGGGCCTCAAGTTCAAGTCCGAATTCAAACAACAGGAGAAACCTCTTAATTTGAAACCGCTACCTAACTCGAAAGCCCAAATTTATGTTTTATTAAAATTAATCCTAATGCTCTTAATATATATTTCAACCTTCATCAATTCAACATTGAATTTTAAAACCTCAGCCCAAATAACAGCAAAATTAAATGGTCCTGTGGACTGCCATCCGCCTGGGCCAATTGACCCTAGCCCAATTGGAAGATTAAGTGGGTCTGGATTGATCCTTGCATTAATACTTTTAGTGTCCAAACAAATGGCATGGGCCATCAGCCCTGGGCTTATGATTAGGCCCAAACAAACTATTCTAGTGATTTCACATAATTCAAACTCCTTGATTAGGATAACAAATGAAGAAAATTTTCAAATTCAAAGTAAATGTCCATTCTATTCTGATTTTTTTTTATGTTCAAATCTAAACAATTGAATTAACATAATCTACATAGACGGAGTTTTATCAACATTTAGCAAATTTAAAAATTGGATTAACATAATCGAAACTCAGGCATGATATAGCAGTATAACACAAACAACTGATTGTAGTATTAGGTATAGTATGGTGAAGGTTAGTTTGATTATCGGATTAGTTTGAGTTTTTGGATTTCACATAATTCAAACTCCTTGATTAGGATAACAAGTGAAGAAAATTTCCAAATTCAAAGTAAATGTCCATTCTATTCTGATTTTGTTTTTTTGTTTTTTTTTATATTCAAATCTACACAATTGAATTAACATAATCTACACAGAAGGAGTTTTATCAACATTTAGCGAATTTAAAAATTGGATTAACATAATCGAAACTCAGGCATGATATAGCAGTATAATACAATCAACTGAAGTTTTTAACAAGGAACAGATAAATCAGCTGATTTTAAATGAGCTATGGAGGAATGTATAAATCAGAGACGTAGTTTGTATAAGCATAAAGAAGACTTAACCTAAATTCAAAAACTCAAACTAATCTGATAATCAAACTAACCTTCACCATACAATACCTAATACTACAATTATAGCGCTTCATATAAGTCCAGCATAGTCTAACAGTCCAATACAAGTGAATAGTCCTATAATCAACAATCCAAAACCTGTCTAGTTTAATTACAAAGCAATTTCGAACAGTCCTAATTATTACAAAGAGTCCTAATTAACACTAATACGTATTTGTTAAAATAAAAGTTACAGCTACATATTAAGCCTAGTAATGAAACGCAGAGACAGTTTCATGTGGTAACTAGCAATTCTTCATTATTTGATTTCAAAGTTGTTCACATACATTGAGTGACACTTCATATCATCAAAGACAACAGTGTACCTGGAATTGAGCAAAGTAAAGGAAAAGGAGTCAGCAGTAGAAATAGATCAGCAGAAGTTGAAACCAGGACAAACAGATCAATTTCCAACTCAAAACATGCCATAGCAACCCAAAATGAACACAAGAGGGAAAGCACCAGTGAGGATAGCCAAAATCAACTTGATATAATAAAAAAACACACTCAAAAAAATACCCCAGGAATGTCCAGAACACTTCAGCAATCAGGTCTTGCACTAGATGATGCAAATAATCACTACAACTTGAAATTCAACCAAAAATCTTAATAGAACAGTATTTTTTGTTGAGTTTTGCTGTTGGAAGAAATTAAGATCTAAAAAAAGTTTTGAACTATAAGAATTTAGATTTTTTTTTAACTTTTTTGGATTTGAAATTCAAATGTTGAGGCTCAGATTTGCAAAAATGGTTTTTGGGGGAAATTAGAAGCTGGAAATTTTTTGGGGATTTTCAGAGATTGAAACTTTTTTTTTTGGAATTTTTTTAGATCTATCAAAACTTGGAAAGGAAGGCAGATGAACTGCCTTTTATAGGCAGAAGAGGGGGAGGAAGCTTCTAGATTTCACTCACACCTTTTTCCCCTCTTTAATTTTAAGATTTTACTCATTAGTCCTAAAGTTTTGACTTGTTTCTCAAGTCACTGCACTAAAACTACTGAAATTTACACTAAAACCCTCTTCTAGAAAAAGTCTAGAGGATTCTAGCATTGTTTTCTATTTATGGAGTACCTATACTTGCCTTACTTTTATTCTGAAATTACTGAGCCTACTCAACTAAACCAGCCCATTGGTCTCAATTTACCATAGTTAACCAGCATTAACTAAAGACTAATCAACTATAACCAAACTTTACTAACAAGAACATTTAAAAATTCTAATTAATACTAATTAACCAGAGATGAAATAAACTTTTAGCTATAACCCAAACATTACTAACAAGGACATCTAAAAATTCTAATTAAAACTAACAAGCTTTCAGCTATAACCAAATTAAAACAATTCGAATTAACACTAAAGCACTAAGGCTAAGGCTGAAGTGAAAACTGAAGTAAGTAAAAAAAAAAGTATGCCATTATGTTTTCAATCATTGGATCAGTAGGAGATTCAAAATCAGATCAAATAAAATCATCAATAGTCAAAACACACATACGAACTTAATAAGGCAAAAATCAAATAAAAAACCTAAATTAATCCCAAAACAAAGAACTAATGAGATGAACGAATCAAACAAAATCAGAAAAATTGATGCATACAAAGAGAAAATCCACAAATGGAATAAAATAATTAAAAAAACTATTAATTAATCCATTAACAGACATCATAACAAAACAAAATCGAAAGAGGCAGAAAGAAATAATCGAAGAAAAGAAAAACCTTACTGATATAACTTCTACAATCCTACTTCTTAGTTTTATAATTCAGACCACTTGGGTGAAATTCGAATGCTATTGACAACGGGTTCAACATAAGGGAAGCAAAAAGGTTATATGACATCAATTCGATTGAGGTTTTTAGCAATTAGGGTTTAGGACGGATTTTTGATCTGAAATTCGAGGATATGTAGGGAGATTCAAACGAAGATGGCCATGGATTTGGAAAGAAGGCCTTGGGGAGAACACATGGTGTAAAATTGGGGTCGTTTGGTGGTGGAGCCTCCATGGGAGGCGGAGGAGGTGCCACTGTTTTTGGAAATTCGAGGGGCTGGACCAACATTCGAAGGAAAATATTCGGGGGTTGGAAAGAGGAGGGGAAGGAGAGTTAATGGTGTAAATTTGGGTTTGATTGGAGTTTCTCCGTCGCCATGGGCGACTTTCGGCCGGCGGCGACGGTGGAGGAGTAGTGACGAACGGTGATGGAGGCTTTTGTAAAGTGTTTTATTACACTTTTATTTAAAATGCTTGAACGAACCTGGGCCGTTGGATGATAGGAAATGAACGGCTTGGATTAACCTAGGCCTAAACGGTGTCATTTTTAATTTAAAAGGGGCAGGCCGGGTGATCTCCAGACCTGGGCTGGGTTTGGAGGGGGTTTTGGGCTGGTCTCACCCGGATTTGGCCCAAAAAATGAAGACCGATTGTCTTTTAATTCCTTTTCTTTTGATTTTTGTTCATTTATTATTTTTCTAAATTTTGTTAAATGCAAAAATAAAAGTAAAAACCCAAATTAACTATCACGACCCAAACCCCGATCGTGATGGCGCCCAACACATTGCTAGGCAAGCCCAACCATTACCCGTTAACCAATCTAATTATTAACTCAAAATTTCTAATTTAGGTAAAATATCCTGATTTCATAATAATGATAAGAGTGCGAAAATCAAAACAACTGAAATAACAGCCCAACTAGATCTGGTGTCACAAGTATGAGCCTCTAAACATCTGAATAATATCCTATACAATCAAGTCTAAAGCAGAAGTACAAGAGATAACGGGAAGGAGAGATCGGGTCCTGCGGTCGCCGGTAGCTACCTCGATAACTCCACAATAAGCTGAAGCAGCAGCAAAATATGTATATCAACTGCCCTCCTGGATCCCTGTATCTGCACACAAGGTGCAGGGAGTAGAGTGAGTACTCCAACTCAGTGAGTAATAGCAATAAATAATAACTGAAAGTAAGAAAACCTATAAGAACACTAAATAGTTCTAAAAGTAACAGTGCAGATGAGAACATCTCTAAGGAGGAAAGTCCAGTGTCAGTCTACCACTGTCCCACAATTTTCCAACACATTTGTGGCGCGCAGCCCGATCCTTTCTAATACTGTTGCGGCGTGCAGCCCGATCCATTATAATATATAGTGTTGCGGCGTGCAACCCGATCCAATACATGTATATGTATATAATGCTGCGGCGTGCAGCCCGATCCGATAAAATAGTAACTGTGCTCACTGGGGATGTGTGCAGACTCCGGAGAGGCTCCTTCAGCCCAAGCGCTATAATACTGCGGCGTGCAGTCCGATCCATTTATATATAAAACTGCGGTGTGCAGCCCGATCCATATATATATCATATATATAATACTGCGGCGTGCAGTCCGATCCAATATATGAATATGTATATACTGCTGCGGCGTGCAGCCCGATCCGGTATATATCAAATACCTCACTATGGGTCCTCGACCCGTCTCAGTAATTATAGACTTGGCCTCTCGGGCCCACTCAGCTTAAGCTGGGTATTCAACCCTAGGTATTTCTCATTTAGAGTGCAATTTGCTAATACAGATTCATATTATGATTTATAGTTAAGAATAGGACTGAGAGTATGTGTT